>PVKH010033356.1:0-12018 GCA_004027955.1 Chaetophractus vellerosus | reverse complement strand
GGGGCTTGCCCTGTCCACAGCAGCTTTGCCCTGCCCGCGGCAGATTTTCCCTGCCCGCGGCGGCTCGCCTTCTCAAGGAGGTCTGCCCGCTCGAGGAGTCCCTGGGAACCGAACCCAGGACCTCCTATGTGGTAAACCGGCACCCTACCAACTGGGGTACAGCCGGCCCCTTTATCTGGCTTTTAAACATGGTTTCCTGTTGGTCTTTCTACTTCTGCCCTTACTCTCTTTAGACTTTTCTACACATAGAAGACTAAGGGACCTCTTAAAATGTAAGTCATGTTATGTTACTCCTCAGTTTATGATACTGCAATGGCATTCCTCTAAGACATATCAAATGCTAAAGTCCTTGAAATCTTCTACAAGGTCATGTGTTGTCTTGCCTCTCTTACTAAACTTAAATCATTTCCTAGCCACATGGTAGGTTTATGTTCCCCAGAAACATATATGTTCTTAATCTTAACCCCATTCCTGTTGGTGGGAACCCTTTGTACAAAGGAACTCTTGAAGATGTTATTTTTAGTTAAAGTGCAGGCATACTGAATCAAGATGGGCCTTAATCTGGATTACTGTAGTCCTGTATAAAGAGAAGAAATTCAGACAAAAAGAGGGAAAGCCACGGGGAGGATCTGGGATCTGGAAGTCCAAAAACCAGAAGATAAAGGAGAGGACATGTGATTGAAGAATCAAGGAACTGGAGGATTTCCAGCCAGCCAGAACACTAGTACTCCAGAAGGAAGCAAGCCTTCGAGTCTCTGAAGCCATGATCCAATAAATTTCTATTGTTTAAGCAAACTCATTGTGCAGTATTTGTCATATGAGCAGCTTGGGAAAATAAGACACCTTCCTCCCTTGCTTATCCTGCTCTAGACTCACTTCTCTTCCAATAATTCCTAGAATATAGCAGTTATGGTCTCAAATGAGAGCATTCCAACTGGCATTTGCTTCTCCCTGGAAGAATAATATAGAATATTTACAGAATACTTGGAGGCATGGGGGAAATTCTTTACTCACTTTGTTGACTAGTTTTTTTGTTGTTACTTTGAGTTGGGAGAATGATGGATTGGGCGGAGGAGTAGAATGAGGAAGATTGAAAGATTTAAGAATTTGTAATGACTTTAGGACAATGGGCATAAACATTTTCTAAGCAACCTACAACTGAGAGTCCCATATAATACCCTGTACTAAAAATTAAGAATATGTACATCTTTACTGACATTTCATGTTCAGTAAAGACATAGGTATCTCATAATTGAAGGCAAACTCCTCAGTTGATTGTAGATGTAATCAGCCATAAAACCAATTGATTTACTGATTGTTTAAGTCCATGAATGGCCTCATCCTAACAATCATATATACATTAACTTGTATGAACCCAAACAACTTGATGACAAAACTTTTTTTTTAACACTGAAAGGGTACATTTTATTTTTTGCTTTTGACAATAAAATGGATAAACTTTCAATCCCACTGCACAAGTGGTTTCTCAGAATTCCCAGAACCACCCTGTAAGGTGATGTTACTGTTTTTCAGTTCATATTGACACCATCACATAGGTTTACAGAAAAATGAAGAAATTATAGAATCCCATAGACTCAGCCCCAGACCCCACAATTTTCCTTATTTTTAACATTTTGCTTTAGTGTGGGACTTTTGTGTTAAGTAATGCAACAATATTATTATATTTATATTATTAAATATGGTCCAGAATTTACATTAGCGTTCACTATTTGTGATCTACAGTTTTATGCTTGTTTGTTTTTAAATTTTCACTCTGGTAACAAACATACAACCTAAAATTTCCCATTTACCACATTTGAACATACAATGTTGTGTTGCTGATTGTTTTCAAAGCTGTGATACTATATCCACCATCCGTTACCAAAACTTGCCCATCATCACAAACAGAAACTCTGTACTAATTTATCAGAAAATCAGGCCCTGGTAAACTGTATTGTAGTGTTTAACTCTTTGAATGTACATAGACTTGTTATTTCCAACCAGTGAGATCATACAATATTTGTCCTTTTCTGTCTAGCTTATTTCACTCAACAAAATGTCTTCAAAGTTCATCCAAGTTAATGCATATATCAGAAATTCATTCTTTTTTATGACTAAATAATATTCCACTGTACATGTATACCACATTTAATTTATCACTTCATTGGTTGATGGACATTTGGTTTACATCCATCTTTTAACAATTGCAAATAATGAAATTATACATCTGTGTATATATCTATTCAAATTCCTTCTCTCAATTAATTTGGGTAAATACCGGGAAGTGGGATTATCAGGTCATATGGTAATTCTATATTTAACTATTGACCCTCCAAACTGTCTTCTGCAATGGTTGCATCATTTTATATTCACAACAACAATGAATGAAGGTTCTTATAACTCCACATTTTGCATTTTAAAAATACTAGTCATACAAATGCATGTGAAATGATATCTCATTGTGGATTTGATTTGCATTTTTCTAATGGTTGATGATATATAGCATCTTTCCATGTGTTTCATGTTCATGTGTATATCTTTTTTGGATAAATGTTTTATCAAGTCTTTTGCCCATTTTAAATTGTGTTGTTTGAATTTTTATTGTTCTTATACATTCTAGCTATTAAACATCTATCAGATGTTGTTTACAAATATTTTCATCCATACTGTAGGTTGTCTTTTTAATTAAATTATGAAGAACTTTGATTCTCAAAATTTTTTATTTTAATTTCCCAGCTGATACATTTTGTCTTTTGTTGCTTATGCTTTTGGTGTAAATTCTAAGAAACCATAGCCTCGCACAAGATCCTGAAGATATTTCCCTATGTTTTCTTCAAGGAATTTTATAATCAAGATTTTTATATTGAGGTCTTTAAACCATTTTTAGTTAGTTTTGTAGGTGTGAAATAGAGGCCCACCTTCCTTCCTTCTTTTGCATATGAAGATACAGTTTTCCCAGCACCATTTGGTGAAAAGACTATTCTTTCCCCATTGAGTGGACTTGGCAGCCCTGCCAAAAATCAATTGGACATACATGTGAGGGTTGATTTCTGAACTTCCAATTCTGTTCCATTAGTTTATGTCTATCCTTGTACCAGTACCATGCGGTTTTGATTATGTAACTTTAAAATAAGATTTAAAATTAGGAGATGTAAGTCTTCCTAATTTGTACTTCAATTTCGAGATGGTTTTGGCTATTTGGGGCCCCTTAGCCTTCCATAATAATTTGAAATTTGCCTTTTCTATTTCTGCACAGAAGTCTGTTGGGATTTTGATTGTGATTGAAATGAATCTCCAAGTCATTTTGAATAGAATTGATATCACCACAATATTTTATCTTTAAATCCATGAACAAATGCAATAAATGGCATTCCATTTATTTACAACTTCTATGATTAATTCCCGCAATTTTTTTTTTGTTTTCTATCTATAAGTACTTTACACCCTTGGCAAAATTTATTTCTAGATATTTGATTCTATTGGTTGCTATTGTAAGTGGAATTTAATTCTTGATTTCCTCTTCACATTGTTCTTTATCAGTGTAAAGAAACACTACTGATTTTTGAGCATTAATATTGTACCCTGGAAATTTGCTTAATTTGTTTATTAGTTATAGTAACTTTGCTATGGATTTTTTAGAATTTTCTGTATATAGGATTATACCTACTGCAAGTAGGGAAAGTTTTATTTCTTTTTTTCCAATTTGGATATCTTTTATTTCTTTTTCTTGTCTAGTTGCTCCAGCTAGAATTTCCAGTATAATATTAGCAGTGGGCATCTTTGCCTTCTTACTGATATTTCAAAGAAAGATTTCAATCTTTCAACATTGAGTCCAATGTTATCTATAGTTTTTCATATACGCCCTTTATCACATTGAGGAAGTTTCCACCTATTTCTATTTTCTGGGTTTTTTATCAGGAACAAATGCTGGATTTTCTCAAATGTCTTTTCTGCATCAATTGAGATGATCATGTGTTTTTGTTCTTCATTCTATTAATGTAGTATTTTACATTAATTTATTTTCTTATGTTCACCCACCTTGAATACCTGGAATATATCTTATTTGATCATGGTGCATATTCTTTTAATGTGCTGTTGTACATAATACCAGTTTGCTGGTATTTTGTGGACGATTATTTGCATCCATATTCATAAAATATATTGGTCAGTAAATTTCCTTTCTTGGTATATCTTTATTTGCTTTGTATCAGGGTGATGTTGTTCTCATATAATTAGTTAGGAATTATTCCCTCTTCCTCAATTCTTTGGAAGAGTTTGAGCATCATTGCAATTAATTCTTCTTTGAGTGATTGATAAAATTCACCACTGAAGCCATCTGGTCCTGTACTTTTCTTTGTTGTGAAGCTTTTGATTACTAATACAATCTCTTTACTTGTTATTGCTCTATTGAGACCTTCTCTTTCTTTTTGAATCAGTTGTAGGTAGTTTATGTGTTTGTAGAAACATTTCCATTTCATCTGGATTTCTAATTTGTTCGTGTACATTTGTTCATAGTATCCTCTTTTCATCCTTTTTTGTTTCTGTGGTGTAGGTACTATTGTTCTCCTTTCATTTCTGATTTTACTTTTTTGTCTCTTCTCTCTTTTTTTGGTTAGTGTAAATATTTGTCAATTTTTTTATCTTTTCAAAAAACAACCTTTAGTGTTGTTGATGTTTTCTATTGATTTCCTTATTCTCTGTTTCATTTATCTGAGCTCTAATCTTGTTATTTGCTTACATTTGCTTGCTTTGGGTTTACTTTTCTTTTCTTTTTCCAGTTCCACTGGTTGGAGGTTAGTTCTTTGACTTGAGGTCTTTCTTCTTTTTTTAATATAAAAATTTAGGGCTATAAAATTTCCTTCTCACCACTGCTTTTGTTGCTGTTCATAAGTTTTGGCATATTGTGTTTTCCTTTTCTTTTGTCTCAAGATATTTCCTAATTTTCCTTGTGATTACTTCTTTAACACATTGGTTGTTTAAGAATGCATTGGCTAATTTCCATGTATTTGTACATTTTTTATTCTCCCTTTGTTCGACTTCTTGTTTTATTTCTTTATGGAAATAGAAGATATGCTGTATGATTTAAACATTTTTCAATTTATTGAGAATTTTTCAGGACCTAATATTTGATTTCTCCTGGAAAATGATCCACGTGTACTAGTAAGAATATGCTTTTTATATGCTGCTTTTATGTGAAGTATTCAATATATATTTGTTAGTTCTTGTCAGTTTATAGCATGGTGCAATCTTCTATTTCTTTATTGAATTTATGAGTAAATATCCCATCCATTTTTGAAAGTGGTGTATTGAAGTTTCCTACTTTTAATGTAGTACCAACTATTTCAACCTTCAAATCTTTCAATGTTGTATTTTGGGTCTCTGCCATTGTGGGACATATTTTTTTTCTTTATTTTTAAATAATCTTTAGATTACATAAATGTTACATAAAAAATGTTGGGGATTTCCATTTACCCCACTCTCTCCCCCTCCCACATTTTCCCCCATTAACAATATATTTCATTAGTGTGGTGCATTTGTTACAATTGATGAACACATATTGAAGCATTCCTATTAACCACGGTCTATAGTTTACATTATGGCTTACACTTTGCACCACACAATTTTATAGGTTTTGACAAAATATATAATGGCTGGTATCTGTAATTGCAATATCGTGCAGAACAATTTCAATGTCTCAAAAATGTCCCTTGTCACATCTATTCTTCCTTCTCCCTCCCCTCAATACCTCTGGTGACCACTGTCTTTATATCAATGTTACAAGTTCTTCCATTACTAGAATAATAAGACTACTTTAGTTCATAGTTGCATTCTCCCCTTAGGTTTGCTAATTCCTCTATCCTGAGGATAGAGGGACTTAGATCCCATGGGGCAGATGGATGGAACTGTATTTAAAATTATAATATTATAATTGTTACATCTTCCTGTTGATTTGACCCCTTTATCAGTATATAATGACTCTCTTTGTCCATCATAACAGTTTTTGATTTAAAGTGTATTTTATTTGATATTACTATAGCTACCTTAGCTTTTTTGTTGTTGCTGTTATTTGTGTGGTATATAATTTCCCATCCTTTCACCTTCAACTTATTTGTACCTTTGAATTTAAAATGAGTCTTTCTGTAATGAACACATAGTTTGGTTATGCATTTAATCCGTTTTTCCAAACTCTGCATTTTAACTGGGGAGTTTAATCCATTTACCTTTGACATAATGGCATGTAATGAAGAGTTTCTTCTGCCATTTTGTTATTTGGTCTTTGTAAGTCTTAAACATTTTTTCCCTTCAATTCTTCTTTTAAGGTTTACCTAAATATTTATTTGATATGCTACTTTTCTTTTGTTTCTGTATATATTTTCTTTTTGCTTATCATAAGGCTTAAATTTAAAGTCCTAAATCTATAAAAATCATGTTTGGTTTGATGCCAACTTAACTTCAATAGGATACACTCACACTGATTCTATAACCCTCTAAACACCCACTCTTTTGTTGTAGTTGTTACAAACTATATCTTTTTACATTGTACATCCAAAACCATAGATTTATTATTACTTTCTATGCTTTTGCATTTTAGAACTTGGAAGAAGTAAAAAGTGGAGTTACATACTGAAAAACATAGTGTTACTGGTATTTTTAATTACCCATATGGTTACCTTTACCAGAGGTCTTTATTTCTTTTTGTTGCTTCACTTCACTGTCTAATGTCCTTACCTTCTAGTTTGAAGAACTCCCTTTAGCACTGCTTTTTGGGAAGATCTAGTGGTGACCAGTTCCCTTATCTTTTGTTTATCTGATAATCTCTCCCTCATTTTTGAAATACAGTATAATCAGACATAAAATTTTAGGTTGGAAACTGTTTTCTTTCAGCACACTAAATATTTAATTCCACTGACTTCTTCCCTTCATGGTTTCTGATGAATAATTGGCACTTAGTCTTATAAGAGTTGAACTTAACATGCTGTTTTTCTCTCACAGCTTTCAGAACTCTCTCATTGTCATTTGTATTAATACGTCTGGCCACTATGTATTTTGGCATGAGCCAGTTTGAGTTTATCTTCTTTGGGGTTTGTTGGACTTCTAGTTTGCCCATTTTCATGACTTTCATTAAATTTGGGAAGTTTTCTTCCATTATTTCTTTGAATATTCCTTCTGACCTTTTTTCTCTTTCTTCTCCTTCTGAGGCTCCATCCATAATGCAACATTCATGCACTTGACGGTGTCTCATAATCACTTATGATCTGTTCATATTTTTCTTTTTTGTCCTCAGTTTGAATCCTTTCAATTCTCTCATCTTGAGTTCATTGATTCTTATTTTCTACCAGTTCCATTTTGCTGTTGAAACCCTATAAAGAGTTTTTACTTTCAGTTATTATCTTCAACACCAGTATTTCTGTTTAGTTCCTTTTGAAAATTTCTATCTCTTTATTGAGACTACATTATTGTTAATTCCTTGTTTTTCTACTATCCTTTAAAATTACCTTTGTTTTTTTCCTTCATCTTGAGTTTATTTGGGAATGTTTTTCTAAAGTCTTTCTCCAGGATACCCAATATCTGGTTTTCTCCATTCTTTTGTTTCTTGATTCGATCTTGTTCCTTTGGGTGCACCATCATTTCTTGTTTCTTTGTTTGTTTTGTAATCGTTTGTTGCATTTTTTTTTTAAAAGATTTATTTATTTTATTACATATCTCCCCTTCCCCCCGCTGCGGCGACGCGCCGAGAGTGGTCACTGCGCAGGCGCAGCTTTCCCCGCTTGTGGGCGGTCTCTGCGTCCGTTCACGGCTGGCGCTTGCTTCAGTTCGCGGGTGGCTGGCTGCGCTCCATCCACGGGCGACCTGCCCTGCCCGTGGCGGCTCTTACCCTGTCCGTGGCAGCTTCTTGCCCTGCCCACGGCGGCTCCGGCCCGCCCATGGCGGCTTGCCATTCTCAAGGCGGTCTGCCCGCTAGGAGAGGTCCCCGGGAATTGAACCCAGGGCCTCCCATGTGGTATGCCGGCACCCTATCCACTGGGCTATCGAGCCGGCCCCCGTTTGTTGCATATTTTAAAGTATCTCTGTGATTTAGTCCCTGAGCTGTCTGTTACTTAAATTTGTATCCAGCTAGTGATATGACAGAGGTTTCCTTGAGTGCCAGAAGTTAACCAAAACAAACTAACCAATGCAAAAATATCATGTGAAGATTTTGCAAATTAGCTCTCTGTTTGTTGGTGATCTCCATAATTTTTTCTCTAT
Organism: Chaetophractus vellerosus; assembly: GCA_004027955.1. Classification (NCBI taxonomy): domain Eukaryota; kingdom Metazoa; phylum Chordata; class Mammalia; order Cingulata; family Chlamyphoridae; genus Chaetophractus; species Chaetophractus vellerosus. Next base: position 3,771 of record PVKH010033356.1, on the reverse strand, counting down.
AAAAGAAAAGAACCTGAGACAAATGTGCAGTCGTCTCCATCTTTTTTGAGCCTGTTTAGTCTAAGGTTTGTGCATGTTCATGGCCTTAGTAATTCCCCCAATTACAGGAAATTGAATGACCTTACTATTCCCTATGAAATATACATTCTTTCTCTCCTGGGGACTTAAAGGCAGTAACCTTTTTTCCCTGAATATTTGACCTAATTGTTTCTTAAATTTATTTAGCCACCAATAAGCTGCTTCTGCCTGCATGGCCAGTTCTGTGAGGGTGGGTCAGAGATGAGCTCCCTGTTTCAGTCTTTCATGTTGCCATCTGAAAGACTGGCACTTGCATACAGACATCTCACTCTGTATGCACAGATGGGTTACTATATTGCTTCTGGTAGACGGCACAGACTCACAATGGAAGCACAGTCTGAGAGGAATCAGGGGATTGGCCAGCAAGGGTGCCCTGAACTTCTATCAATTTTTAAAGCTGTGTTTTCTTAATTCAGTCCTTGCTCAGTTATTGCAACCTTTTAACTCTTTCTGAAGTTCTGAGGAAGATGGCTCTGCCAGATTTGCTAGCTGCACAAAGATTCTGTAAGGGAAGGGTAACCTGGAGAGTCCTTTGCTGCCTTCTTGGTTGACTTGAAGGCAACCATATTTGATTTTCTTCTCAGTGAGCAGATATAGCCATTTTGTAATTGAAAACCAGGTCAGACAGGAGGCACAAATAATCTGGATTAGTCTTCAGCCATTCAGAAATCCTAAATAATAATCTGGTTTTTCTTTTCTTGTAATGACAGTGCACTTTGGAGAGAGAAGGCCTATTCATTCACCCAGCAAGAATATTACACATAGATAATGTGATCATGATCTTAACATGCATAACAAGCTGATATCGTGATTTCCAATAAATTCATTGGATCTAATTTATCAACAGTGAAATATAAGTCAGACTATTTCTCCTGAATGATAAATGATTACATTTTTACATTTGAAAGAATGTAGAGAAGGAATTTTCTGCATATTTGGTAAAATTCTTTGTAAAATGGTTAATTTAAGGTGATTTTCAAGATTATGATTCTGGAAAAGTGTAGCTTCAGAATATAAAAGATGTTCTCATTAAAACTTAGAGAAGCATATCACACTAGTTTGAAATTTAACATGAATTATTTAAGATATTTATAGAGCCTCATAGACACTATTCTTTTGCCTGATCTTATATAAGAATCTCCCAGCTTAAATTAAATATTTTAAAAATGTATTTTTAACTCAACATTTTCAGTTTTCTCAAAAGTTTGGGTTGAAAACCTGTGGGTCATCACATAGAATGTGATTTTATGTACCTATAATTGGTAAGCAGCACATTACAGGTTATAATTTGAATAGACTTTAAAAAATCTATATTATACATAGATAATCTTACATTTAAATTGCTTTGAATCCAAATAAAAGGCATAATAGTATGTCCTCTTTCTCCTTGGCCTAATGCATCTATATTTAACTGTTTTAGGTGAAAATGTATTTCACAATATTATTCTCATGTTCATGGATATATTTAAAATTATCTTGCTTGAAAATAGTGATAGTGTCTCAAAACATAATTGACCTTTTGACCAACGCAGATGGTATCCATTCTGAAGAGGGGAGACACTGCATCAGAGGTATAAAAGACACTCTACATGTTTAGACTTTGGACATGTTCTTACAAAAGGCAGAGAATGATAACAGTAAAATTTTTAAATGAATTTTAAAAACTGCTGAATCAGATTTATGATTTATTATTTTGTTTTTACAACTTCTAAATATATATAGAAATTGAAAACATGATTATTGTTTAAATGCAATTTTATTTATATTACTTATAGTCATTGGAGAATGTTAGTGAACAATTTAAAAACTTGGAAAAATATATTTAGCACGATTAAGTCTTTTGTTTGTTTGTTAGTTTGTTAGTCGTAATTTTAAGGTGCAGATGGTGGAATAGACTATAACAATAGTTTACTGCTCTCTCTAGTGTTTTAAGTTCAAATTGTACCTATAAAAAGGGGTAATTAGTCCGTTCTGTTTTATTGCTCTTAAGGGAAAAGAAGCTGTTTCAGTTAACTGCCAAGTAGACTCTACTCTAGATTAAAACCTTGGTATTGTAACTTATTCTTCCTTTCAAATTTCAAGTCAAGAGTTCAAAAAAAGTGAGAAATGTCACCTTCCTAAATATTATAGTCTACTAATTAAGTCACTGCAGTGAAGTTTATTGGTTCAATTCATCAACAGTTATGCATATCATTCTTTATAAAATGATATGTGGTAGGGACAAGGTTAATACTAATTTGATATGCATTAATGAAATGATTGAGTGCATTTAGAGATGAGAGAACTTTAATCTAAGTAATATGGCATATTCTGAATTGTTTAAAAGATTTAAAATAGGGACATGCTCAAAACATGTTTTCCTTCACAAATCCAGCCGTGTTGACAAGTTGAAAATGTAGAATTCTAATTATTTTCCATTAAGACATGCATTATTTTGACAGCAACTTCACAGTCATGTCAAGCACAATTACCTGGCTCTAGAAAATAACTTCTTTCCTCCTTAACTACACATTTTGCCATAATCTAAAAAGAGTAATAAACAATTTATTTTAATCAAAAGCACACACTAAGTATTCAGTGCCCAAAATAATTTTCAAACCTAAGAAGAAAATTAGTATCAAGTATGAACTTAATTATTTTAAACTTAATCATCAGTGTCTCATATGTGATGTGGCTGAATTTACAGAGTCATTGAGGTATTTCTGCATAACTTTTCCTATTTTGCAGATATGAAAATAGAGAATCCTAAGGAAGATGTTTAAATTGAAACGATCAACATATCATGTAAACTAGCAATGCCATTAACATTTTTGGGGATTAATTATAATAATGGTTATAATTAGAATAATTTGATCTTTTGCATTAATATAATTGGAGTTTACTTATAATGTTTTAGTCTGTTTTTTAATTCTGCCAACTGTGAAGTGGAAGAAAATGTCAATAACAAGAACAAAGTGGAATTTGCATAGCAATGATAAGAGCTACATCATGCCAAACAGATCTTGAATTAGCTCATAAGTTGAATAAATTCATGAGATTTGCACTTAGAAATTTATTTTTTAATCCACATATACCATGAAAGATTGATTAAGACAGCTGCATTCTTAAATTCAAATAAGATCAGCTGTGGGCAGAGAAGGCAGAAGCATGGAAAAAAATGCTTCAGTGATTTAAGTGAAGTGAAAAAAATCAAAGACGAAGTAAAGCACAATGAAATCATCATGTAAAATACACATTACATGTAAATTCATTCATTTCCGAAAGCAAGTTTTTCTAATTTGCTTTTCAGTGTGTCTAGCATAGTTTTTATATATATATACATATATGTATATATATCCCTGAATGAAGACATAAGAAAAGTAAAGGTAAAAAATAGTCAATGAATATTTAAGAAAGCATAGTTGTTTAATTATGTTGGTTAGCACTATGCTATCATTATTATATATTTTTGGCTACAAGCTTCTATTTTGCCACCTCTGACCAATTCTCTACCTGGTATAGTAATTCCTAGCTTATTGCCCAATGTCTCATTTCCTGCTTTTGTGTCTGCTCAGTTGTACCTGACCCTGAACCAGGCAACTTCTATGATTAGATGTCTACACTTATTATTAACAGACACCCTCTTAGTAAGAGTTTGCCTGGATTTTACATACTGTATACTGATAGATCCTTCCCTCACAACCTTTACTCTCC
>PVKH010033355.1:0-12022 GCA_004027955.1 Chaetophractus vellerosus | reverse complement strand
GGAACCGAACCCAGGGCCTCCCATGTGGTACACCGGCGAGCTCTTTATCCACTGAGCTATCTAGCCGGGCCGCATTTTTATTTTCTTCAAGTCACCAATCTTAAAGTCTGAATTCCCTTGGTCCTTTGAAATTAGAGCATCTCTAGTGGGGAGAATGAGAGAAACTTGCCCGGACATCTGGCTGGCACAGAAGCTAGGACTATCTCCTCTTGGCATCTCTGAATATAAGTACAAATGTTAGATCCCTGGGAAAGTTCAGAGAGTTCAAGAGTTCAAAATGGTCATCAGAGTAAGGCCTGGAAGTTGGGGACAGCAGATTTGGAAAAGTGATGGGATTATGTTTTATTGAAATCAAATCACCAAAAGCCAATTCTCTGAAAGCCAATTTGCTAAGTGTTATTCCTTCAAATGATCAATTAAACAAATCACTAATTCACCATTTTTGCCACATTTACTAATTTCCTAAAACTTGTTTTAAACTGTCTTCTTCTTGAATGCATTTAATGGATTATTTTATTTTAGCAGCATTTCAAAGAAAGTTTTATTTGTTGAAAGCAGAGGCTTGGTTGGTTTATATCTTCATGAGGTGAGGGTCAAGATTTTAAACCCAGGCAGCATAAATCTAGAGTCTGTGCATTCTTGTGAAATGTAAGTAAGAAAATTATAATCTTGAATATATTTAAAATATTTATAAATATAATCTTTTTAATATGTTTAAGAAGACACATGAAAATAGCCAAAGAATGATATTATTTATCGAATTTGTGAAAGAATTGTTCCTTAAAACATGTTTTTGGTCAAAGTGAAAGATTGGACAAATTTAGCAAATTAGTCATTTGCTGACTTAACTTACTCTGTCATTCAGTCATAGAGGTCAAAAGAGAGATGATCAGATATTCTAGAAATAATAGACATTGCACTCATGGCATTTCACTTGCATGAGTGTAGTGAATCTTCTCTCATGCCGGGATGGAAAAGAAGGTCCTTACAAGACTACTTTTCTACAATCCTGAGGTCCTTTTCATGGCCTCAATCCTGGGCCTTCACATAAACTGTTGTCTCCACAAAACTGCCCCCTCTCTCAAGCCAGCTACTTGACTAATCCCTGCTAAAGACTCCAAGTGTTTAGTTAACTGTCACTTATGCAGTGAAGTTTTATCTACAGACACTTTACCTCTACGGTCCTTTCCTTTTCTCTATCATTGTCTCAATGAAAACAAGCAATTGCTTTTTTTCTTGCCTTCTCTACTTCTAGGCTATATGAAATCTCCTTGGCGGCAGGAGTGTTTTCTGCTGCCTCCAACATGCATTCCCTCCGCTTGTCTACTCTCAGTATTTAGTGCGCAATAGAAGCTAAGTAAAGATTTGATGAATTAAACTTAACTAAAGGAAGGCAAGCATGATGGGGATGTCATCTACTTAGGCAGGCTTGAATTTTTTCTTCCCTCTAAGGTTTATTCCTTATTCACGAATTTCTGTTTCCAGCCTTATATTTCCAACTGTACTGTGGGTTCATTTAAAAGCTGTAGCAACCAAACATTGCAAAATATTTCTTTCGGGAAGAAAATTGAGGAGAAAATATACTTACTACCTATCTACCACCCAATGTAATAAATGTTGATATTTTTTATTTGTTTCAGTCTTTTCTTTTTAATAAATAAATAATCACAGAGTGCAAGTCCCCTTTGTCTCTAATCTGGTTTTCTTCCCCCTTTCCCCTCCTTTTCTCCATTTCTCTCCATAAGCAAATACTGCCTTAGGCCCAACCAGTTCTGGAAAGCTTTAGACACTTGTTGCCTCTTGCTACTAGCTTGCTGATGACATTTTCCACATTTGGTATTTCTCTTGTCTTCTGTACCACAGACTTGCCTCTTTAGGAGGCCTTTTCGTTAGTTATAGCCTCCTTGCATCTCTCTTTTTCTCAATACCTACTCCTCTTATATTAGCTATCTATTGCTGCATAACAAATTACCCAAGAACTTAGCATCTTAGAACATTGACTATTTGCTATCTCACACAGTTTCTGAAAGAAAAGAATCTGGGAAAAGCTTAGCTGGGTGTTTCTGGCTCAGGATCTTTCACATAGTTGTCATAAAGCCATTGGGATGAGATATAAAAATAGTACTTTTCGTAAACTTTCTATTGTATCCACAAGGTAGGTATTATTGTGCCTTTTTCACAGATGGGGAAACCAGGTCTTCTCAGTTCTACAACTTTCGTATGGTAAGTTCCTAAGACAAGCAAATATCAGGGTTAATTTACATTTGAATTCCCTAATTTTTAATTTTCTTTTTTTTCTTTCCTCTTCTTTTCCTCTCCTATCCTCTCTCCCCTTCTTCTCTCTTTTTCTCTCCTTTCCTTTCCTCTTTTCTTTTATTACCATACCATCTGTCTGTTTTCTAGAACTATATTATAAGCTCAAAGGAAAGGGCTCTGTGACAGTTTGAGGTTCTTTTATGGGTCCCCAAAAGAAAAGGATTATGTTCTTGAACTAATCCATTCCTGTGGGTGTGGGGCCCTTTTAAGTGGTCTGTGTCAGTGAGCTGTGACTCAGGTTGGGTCTCTGCCCTCTTACTGGAGCTTTATATAATCAGAGATACAGAAAGAGACACACAGAGAAAGGAAGCCGCCATTTTTGACCCTGCCCTGTGAGAGAGGACTCTAGGATGGCTAGCAGCCAAAACTTACACATGAAGCCCCCAAGAGGCTGGGCCATGGAGCAGCTCAAGGATGAAGAGCTGACTCATATGCCTGTTTGCCTTAACACAAATGTAACAAACAAACAAACAAAAACAAGTACACACAAACAAAGATTTGGTTCTTTATTTTTAAAATTATTGAATTTCAGACAATTAAATTCTAATTTGACTTTCCATTAAATATAGAACCTTCTCATTAAGTCCCTGAGATGTACCTTTGGAAACCCATCCATGACCCAAGGAGCTTTTAGGGAGTTAAGTATGAACTTCAGGAGGTCTTTGAATCTTTTGAAATTATATGAAAAATCTTGATTGTATGTGCATCTTTGCTGGGTCTCAGAGTTTGAATCCAGTTCTCAAAAGGATTTATCATCCTCAACTGGTGAAGAATCACTATTTTGACTTGTTGAGTTAGAATGAGAAGTCCATCTGGTTGTCTTCAGAATTCCGGCTCTGTCTCCACACTAACTTCTCATGAGCGTCTGTCTCCTGGGGCTTCAATTTGCCATTTACAAAGAGGGGTGGCGTGGGGGAGCAGGGAATGAAACAAATAGCCTTGAAAGGCTCATTCCATTCTAACATGCTGTAATTTTAGAATTTAGCCCTCAAAAGTCATGCTGTTGCTGGATTTTCTCTAATTTCTTGGCTAAGTTACAAAAAATGAATTTAAAGTGCAAGCCAGGTTAGTTAAGCTAGTAATTTATTAAGGAAGGGAGGGAAGAGAAATGGGAGAAAATAACAGATTATGGGTCCCAGGTAGAGAGGAAGGGGCTGAAAAGAGATAAAGAGGGCTAAATTACAGACTACAATTCCCCATTACAAATTACAAAATGCCCAGGTTTTCCCTGTGTGCTGTTCCAGGCAGGGGGTGGGGTGGAGGGGAAGAAGGCAAGAGCAGGGGACCCGTTTGATTTCCTGCTTGCTTTTTGAAAAATGTATTTATTTATTTATTGAAGTATATCACTCATACATAAACATACATAAAAATAAGTGTATAGTAATAGTTGTGACCTTACAAAACAAACATAAATAACATTATACAGTGCACTCATACCTCACCCTACCACCAATACCTTGCATTGTTGTTAAACATTTTAAACTAATGATTAAAAAGCATCTTCAAAATGTTACTACTAACCAAAGTATTTTCCCCCAACCCACCCTATTATTATTATTACTATATCATTTATACATGAACATACATAAACAATAAGTGTATAGTAAAACTTGTGAACTTACAAAGCAAACATTCATAACATCATTCCCACTTGCTTTTTAAACTATTAATTATTCCGCCCCTTTGACAATGTTGGGGGAGGAGTCCCAGTTGTTTGCTGTTCTGATTGATTACCTCACCTTTCAATCCCCTGGGGGGCCCCAAGGATAAGGCCCCTAGAGAATTCCCTGGGCTCCTTCTGGCTTCTGGATGGGAGTTCTCACAAGGGCCTTCCAGCAGCCGTCTTGGGGGTACTGATGGCCATGTATTTAATGGTGGCTTTTTCTCTGCCAGGTTCCAGATCCATCTTTTTTATTCCCTAACTAGCCTACCTCAATGCTACATTTATCAGACTAGGTAATTAATGTTCCCAAAAATACTATCCACCTAAATCTTCTCTAGAAATATTTGCTTTGCCAAGTTCCCAGAATCACCACAGAATCATGGCTTTACTCTTTTTTATTTGTATAGATGGCACTTACAAAATATAAACATTCTAATTCTAGTTTTATGAAGTGTGCCACCAGGTGACATACCATGAGTTGCAAGAAAATCCCAACAGTTTAAAGAGACGTGCCTGGCTTGGTGTAGAAGCCTTATGGGCTGTTAGGATCCTACTCTTGATTTTCTGCAATAAAGAAAGCAATGAAGTGGATGTGCCTTTCACTGCAAAAAGTTTCTTTTTTCCCAAAAAAAGCACTTCTTTGAAAGAACCCAGTGGGAGTGAAAGGATGATGTTGACCATATCCCTGTTGCTTTGATTTGGGGAAAACTCATAAAACATGTATTTCCTGGTTTTGGTGGTCCCTCAGTACCCACTAATGTAGAAACTATTCCTTTCCCCAGTGTGAGTGGTGTACTCATAGTAAAAAAAAAAAAAGGAAAAGAAATAAAAAGTGTTCAATTCTCAGGAGCACATTAAGTTTGGTGTGAAACCTTATAAGGTGTAATATTTTCTTCTCAAGAGGATGTAGTGGTTAAAAATCTAACTGTATAATAGTCAATTACTAGAAATTAATAAATTATCTTTATCCTTGCTAGTTATAACAATAATGTTTGTTTTTATTGTCACTAACCCTACCGTAAAACTCAACATGGGGAACCAGGAAAACAAATTTCAAAATGTTTATGCCAAATAGTATAGGGAGAAAAATTCATGTAGGCAATCTAGATCAGCCTCTGTTTATCAAAGTGAATAATTAAAAGTTTAGATCACTTGATCTATATTTTATAGTAGGGCTGTTTACCATAAGTTTTGGCAGCCAGAGAAACCAGAAACCATTTGGATATGAGCAAGAAACAAATTTGGTTGAATACTAGACATTAAAGAGGGCAAAATATAAACTGGGTCAAAGTTACAACAAGGTAAGTTTCATTTCAATTAAAAGAATGTGTTTATAGTTTCCACTGTTGACAATAGTAGAGAAATCATCCCAGTTTTCTCAGGATCAAGGGGGTTCCCAGGAACAGGACTTGTAGTTTTAAAACCACGTAAATCCTGGGTCTGTCAGGAAGAGATGGTTAGCCTAACAATGAATTGAGAAAGCTTTTGAAGTAGTGAGTGCTCCATCACTAGAGGTATTCAATTCTGAGGGAGGTGTGAGAAAGCTTTAGGCTTTTGTCATGAAAATGGGCTCAATAACCTCAACATGTCTGAGATGCTATAGAGAATCTACCAAGAAAAATGTGACCTGTGGTAGGTCCAACTGCACTGCTAAATCCTCGAATTATAAATCCTTCAGATTCCATACTTAGAACTAAAGTGAACCAAATCTTCTAAGACACTCCAAAATCCCATGAGGAATTTCTGCAATAAAATCATCAATCAAGAATATATTGTAGACAAGCCAGACACTCAGCATGTTACAATGGGGAAGACAAAGGATTTGGAGCTTCCGTTCTAAATTTGGCACTTGTTAGTTTGCTTAATGTAAATTTGTTTAATGTCCCTGGTCATTGGTTTTCCCACCTCTGAAATGAAGGTAATAAGATAGCTTAGCCTATCTTACAGAACTTCCCGGGGAAGTTCATACATAATGTGAAGGCATTATGAACTCTAAAGCAAACCCACATCTGTTGCATATTTCTTTAACATGATTCTCCCTACCATCCTGAGATGTTGACAAGACTGGTATTGTATTTATAAGCCAAATGGGTAGATACAAGTCACATTATTTAAAGTAGATGCTACAGTATATAATAGATGAAAAAGTTGCTACCATATATAATGGATCAATTCATATAGCACCTGGAGGTGGGGTATGTCAGAACTTTGTGAACCCTAATGCTCAAGCTTATTCATTTTAGATGTAGTCATTGTGATTCTTACTGCCATCCTGGGAATTTTTATTTTGATGAACAGCCAGCAGTCTCTGCTATAGCAGTTTGATATTGTTTATGAATTCCAAAAATAGATTATGTTTGTAAACTGGTTTGTTCCTCTGGGCATATTAGCTTATAGTGGATTCAGAGGTTTCACTTTTACTTGATTAAATAATGATTAAGGCTTTGATTGAGCCACATCAGTAGGACGTTGAGTCCCCACCCCCTTGGTGGGTGGGAACTCACAGAGAAACTGTACCTCAGAGAAGGGAAGTGAGAGTTTTGATCCTGGAGCCCAGGAAGCAAACACAGGAAAGCAGTTTCGCGAAGAAAGAGAGAAGGCTCGATTAGACATGGCAGAGGCCCCGGGGAGAGAGATGAGCTGTTTTCCTGATAGTCTATAGCTGGCCTTGAGGAGAGAACAGAGCAGCTGATTCTGGAGAGACAAGTCCTGGGAAAAGAGGAACCCAGGGCGCCTGAATCCTTGCAGATGTCGGCGGCCATCTTGCTCCAACACGTGGCAACAGACTTTGGTGAAGGAAGTAACTTATGCTTCTACCCAAAATAAATACCCTTTATAAAAGCCAACAGATTTCTGGTATTTTGCATCAGCACCCCTTTGGCTGCCTAATACATCTACCTTGAAATGCCCATTGTTATATCACATTTGCAGCTATTGCCTAGTCAGTTCTAGTGCTTGGATTTAGGTCAAGTCCCATCCCAGCCTCATCTACATAAACATGACATAAGCAACTGCCCAATGCCTGGCTGAGACCTGAGAATAAATATTAATTACTAGATCTGAGGCCTCCTTCAATTACTTAGTTTTGCATTCACAGAGCGCCTATGATATGCTAGGCATATTATTAGGTACTGGATAGCTAACAAAGGACAAAACATGGTGTCTGCCCTTAAGGAGCTCACAGATATTACGTTTTTCATTTTTCTGGGTTTCTCCACTTCGTCCCACTTAGTCTATGTCAGTCCAATGTATATAAATAACTGTTCACTTAAATTTTGGCAGGAAAGTTTGGTTTCAACCCCCAAACTGAGCTCATGTTTCTCATCCAGCATATTTCTTGGTCCTTCTCTACCTAATGAACACCTCCTGCTTTAAGAAAATAGTTTCATTTCAGTGACAGGTAGCATGTCAGTCATTTCAGTGACAAACAGTGTGTACAAGAAATGCATAGGGGATAACAACTATAAGTTGGCTTATAAAGCTGCTTTCAACCCTCTAATGTTGGTTGGGATGCTTTGCTTTCAGGTAACAGAAACCCTTATCTCAAAATATTTAAACAGAAAGGAATATTTGATGTCTCTCCTAAAAAGTGGTTCTGAGGAAAGGTAGTTCCGTGTTTGGGTAATTCAATTATTCAACATGACATCAAGCTCTTCAGCAATCTGTGTCGGCCTTGTCACTCAGGTTGCTCCCTTCATTATCACTAAATAACTAATGTAGTACCAGATTTGCAGGCATAATGTTCACGAGAAGAGGGACCACTTTACCTCAGCCAAACCATTGTAGAAGCAAGAAAGTCCTTTATGGAAATCCCCGATTAGGACTTCCCTTTAGGACAGAATGTCATCATATCCCCATTTCTAAATGAATCATTGTCAAGGGGGGATGAAATTACTAGACTAGTTAAGTGAAGTACAAGGCTGGGTGGAGGACAATGTATTATCCAAACAAGGTCATATTTCTGTTAGCAAGAGAGAAGGATCATGTGTGTATTTGGTTTAAGAAACCAACAATGCTGGCTATACCATTAGTACATGGTTTTGGCCCTGGCTGTCCTATAATTGGCTCTGGTTTCACTTATCTAACTCCTCTTCTGTTTTCTAGTTTGCCTATTTCATCTCTCTTTTCAATTCTACCATTCTCTCTCCTAGCTATATTCTCCATCTTGAACTCAATTTGGGCCGGGCCGGTCCAATTTGCTGTACATAAAAGCCAACCAAAAACAATGTTCACAGACAATACATCATATAGTTTGCCAAGACGGATATGACCGTGCGATCTGTGAGGATTAATCAGCTACAGGGATGTGTCCAGGTGACAGGATATAGCTTAAATAAAATAAGGTCTGAGTTCTGTGGCTAGAATTTCCCATCATAGAGTCATACATCCTCCCTTTTGACATGCCTCAAGTCTTAGTTTGCCAGGACTGCTATGAAAAATGCCACTCACTGGTTGGCTTAAACATAGGAATTTATTGGCTCACAGTGTAATGGTGGTGGCTTGCTGGCAGTCGATCTCTGCCTCTGTCAAATGGTGGTCTATCTCTTTGTCTTGTCCTATTCTTTCTATTACTCTGTGTCTGAACTTCTTCTGCTTATAAAGACTTCAGTCATATTGGATTAAGCCCCATCCTGATTCAATTTGGCCTCTTCTTAATAGTGTCTTCTGAAATCCTATTTACAAATGAATCCACACCCACAGGGGGTTAGGACTTAAAGATCTCATTTACAAATATGTTCTCCACTCACAAGACAAATGAACATGTCTTGTGGAGGACATAATTCAATACCCAATTCCCACCACAGAATACTTCACATGACTAAACCTTAAAACTATAGATGAGAACTGGTGTTTTAAGTATATGCCAGGGGTTCTACAGAAGTGCAAAAAGAACTCCATATGGGTAAGCGAATTTGAACAGGAGGGCTCCATCTTTCCCTGCTCATCCAACACCAATGCATGTGTGTGTGTGTGTGTGTATATATATATATAATGAAAGATCTTGCTACACAAAAATAATCTTAAAATGACTTTTAAAGGCAATCATTGAGAAGCCCCTCATTTCTTTTACCCAAACTTGTTAATACATGATTTTATCTCCCTACCTCTACATTCTTAACTCCATATAATATCTTTGATACCACCTTTAGAGCCTCAAAAAGTTAATATATATATCCTGATTCTATTTCTTATCTCTTCACATAGGATTTTTCTTGTTATGCAATTGCCCCCACTCCCTTCTTTACCAACTCTCAAAGAAGATCGGGTGCCTTCTGCTATCTATGATGAGAGTCTACAATGCTGACTTCCAGCTCTTCCCCTTTTTCCATTGCCTCGGCTGGTTCCTAGTCACAACTGCTCCAGTTCCTTCTGTGACAAGGGGGAAGGATTGGAACGCTGGCCTGGAATTTCCTTGGACTGATACTCCTTTAGAAGCTGCCCATGACACAGTTGTGAGGATCCCTTAAATCTTTGTATTTCTCAGGTAACTTCTTTCCATTTTCGTTTTGATTCTCCAGGCATGAAGCTCTTTGTAGTCTACTGAAGAAATTTCTACTCTAAAAAGCCAATCCCTTATGTTTCAAAGGCTGAATGCATTTTTTTGTACTGTCTGAAATATCTTTGACTGCATTTGCCTTTTTAAATATGGTAAATGTCTTGCCCACAGAATCTGTGGAATTCCTGTCTCTTGAGACATATGAAATTGAACCAGACCTGGTCCTCAAAAAAATGATTGTTGTGTTGGCAGAGGAATGGATGGGATGACCTGGAAGGTCTACTCCAGCTCTGATTTTGATGATGTGATTCTAACCAGATGGGTTCCAATGGCATATTAGACGTCTATTGATGCTACCTCTGTGCTTCTCATCCTGGGTTTATTCTTCTGGTGATTGTATATTTTCTTTGGCTGGAGGTCTCCGTTTGTGATGCACAGCATGTGCGTAACAAAAGCCCTTTGTGTCTCACATGGAACAGGCTGCAAAGGGTTCATGAAGGAACTGAGCAAATCAGATGTCTGCATCTACATTTTCATTTTCTCATGGAAACTCTGCCATCCTTCACAGATTGTGGCTTTTAGTGTATTTTATTTATTTGAATATGGCCAAAGACATGACTTCTTAATGTTATCGTGTCATGTCTATGTCTGAAGAAAAATAATAAACCACAGTCCAATATTATACCATGTATGGATTTTCATTAATAAGAGGGCAGGAGGGTTATTAAAGAGTATTTAAAGATAGTTGGGTACTCAGTAGATAAATACAATTTGCCTAGAGACGAGATCTCTTATTACCTTAACAATTATATTCTTATATGTTGTTTGGAAAAATGCACTATCTGTACTTTTGTAGGTTTCCTTTTCATCTACTCATGCTTCACTGGGAAAAGAAGTCAAAAGGAAGACTTTATTGATAATTAAAGCTGAGGGATTTATTTGTAGCTTGTATACAAACACATATAACTATATCTCATAATGGGCCCATCTATGAATGGAACATGGTGACTGGCTATAGAGATTAAAGCATTTGTACTTAGAAAGAACTGTGTCAGCCAAACATTGGGCATCTTTTATAATAGAAAAAAATTTGATTTTTCCTATTTCTCTTCCATAGTGAGAAGCAATCCATGATATGGGTCTGGCTGTCTTCTAGTGGTGGGTTCTGATGACTCCCCCTTGCATTTAGCATACAATCCAAATTCCTTAGCCTAACACAGGAAGGTTTTTTTCTTAATTGGACTTCATGTTATATGTTTGTCTTGCTACATAATATGTTTCTCCTTATATTCTAACCTAAAGCATCTAAAACCACTGCTATTCTCAAACAAATGCTTTCTCGCACATCTCCAAGTTTTTGGTTTATTCTTACCTTTGTCAAGTTTTCCCATCCAGCTCACCTGCTCCTAAGGAACTCTTACTTATTCTTCAAAACACAACTTAAAAGGCCATTTCCTTTCAAACAGTTCATAATGCATCTTCTATGTGCTGGATATAGGGAGAAAACAGTGAGTGAGGTAGACTTTGTTCTTGCCCTCCTAAGAACTAGTTTAATCAAGTAGGAAAGACAATTACAACACAGCATGAGCTTTATTGTAGAAGTTGTCTAGGGCCTTATGAGATCATACAACAGGAGCATCTTTGTAAATTTGAAAGATCACAGGTGGAGACCTGTTTTGAATGCTGAGTAGGAGTTAACCAAGTGAGGGTACAAGAGTGTCAAAAAAAGGGGGTGGGTGATACAGGTAGAGAAAAAAGGATGTGGAAAGGCTGAATGACATATTCAGAAACTGAGAGAATGTGCTTGTGGCTGGGTGAAGAGTTTGTGGGTGAGCGGAGAGAATGGATGCTAGAGAGGTAAGTGGGGTACAATCAATGAAGACGTTAATGGAAGCTTGGTGATACCAGGGCATTTGATTTAAACCTCTATCACAACATGTTTCTCACTGTTCTGTTTCTGTGTTAGCATTTTTGTCTCTTTCACTTTGGACTTGACCGCCAACCATGTCTTATTCATCTTTGTATCACCAAAACTTGACAGATAAGATTTTGGAATGTGTTTGAGGGCTTTGTTGACTTGAATTCAATCAAACTGACTGTCACCCCTGTTGATATCAGATAAAGGATGCTGAATAAGCAGAATTCAAAATGTGTTTTTCAAAACCTTGAAAAATGGGATTGGCCTTAGCCTTACAATATGAAGTTTTGTTAGGAATTAGAAGGGTCTAATCCTTACTTAGGTACTAATATGTGATTTGAGGCATTTGGTGTAATCCACTCAATTCTGTTTTCCTTAGCCATAAAATTGATATAATAATACTTAGCTCAGTGAGTTTTTTCTTTCAATGAAATTAGATGTTGAATAAAAACTCTTAGTATAATGATGACCCATAATATTAAGCATTTAAATGTTAGTTCCCTTATCTTTTTACCTTCCCACTCTCACACACTCCTAGAACATAGAATAGTCACAGTAGATGTTTTTATTTATTTATTTATTTATTTATTTATTTATTTATTACGTATATATATTTTTTAGGTTACAT
>PVKH010033354.1:0-12022 GCA_004027955.1 Chaetophractus vellerosus | reverse complement strand
CCCATAATATCTACGTCCCCTCTTAGTCTGAAGAAGTTAGAGTGGATATCATACCAACTCCCTCAAGATTGAGGAATGAACAAAAATAACGGGGGGGGGGGGGGAAGCGAAGCCATGGACCAAACCAGATTCATTGTTATTGTAGTTGTTATCTTGCGTTAACAGAGTAACTTGTAACAATGATATAAAAATAAAATAAAATAAATAAGATACGGATGTGTATATATGTATAAATACATAGTTTTATTCATTTACAAAACAGAGATAATTTGCCCATAGAGGTACTGTGAAGATTGCATGAATGCATACATATAAATACTCTTATTTCTGACACATATAAAGGGTTATGTAAATGTGAGCTGCTGTTAATTACATCATAATTGTAATAATATAAATGTCTATGTTTTGCATACTATCTTTCTTCATTTTTAGCATTTCTGGCTTTCATGGATCCACTCCCTTTATGCACTAACAATGTATTTCTCCACACTTGGAACCCCTGCATTCTACTGATTTCTAATTGCACTTTTTTTTTCAATCACCTTATTCACTCTCATACTTTCAACCATTATCACCTCAAAGAATATTCACCACCCTGCATCTCCAGAGCTGATTTATTTCCTAAATATATCCCCAAATTTATAACTGTCTGCTTCAATTATAACTTCAAATGAAAGTTACTTAATATTGAATGCATTCATTTTGGGTCCCATCCCTAAATCCCCTGTGTAGCAAAACAATTTACAAATTGTACTTAGTAAATGTTATAAGATTGAGTGAGTTGTATTTTAGCAAATTCTGGGCAAAACATTCAGAATCAAAAACTAGGATTCAATATTTTCAGAGAAAATATAAGCTTAAAAATCTCAATAAATTTAAGAAATATAGAAATTAGAAATGAAAAGTCTAACTCGATTCTCAAACAGAGGTGATCTTGTCACCAGGGAACATTGGGCAATGTTTGGAGACATTTTTGGTTACCACAACTTCAGGGAGTAATAGTAGTAGTATCTAGTGAGTAGAGTCCAGGTATGCTGCAAAATACTACAATTTACAGGACAAAGAATTATCTTCCCACAAATATAATCAGGCCAAGATAGCAACCCTGATTGAAACTCAGTGGCAAAGCCCAGATTTAGTGAAGTGGTCAAGTAGCTGTGAAACTATTTATTTACCCCCTCTCCTCTAAAAATCTATCTAGTGTTCAGTTTTACTCTTTTGGTATAGAAAGATAATGTATGGTCAAACCATCTGGCAAGAAACAATAAGATTAATGAAATGTTGACAGTGTTCCTTCATTATCTGTTCATTATTATACAAATGTACAATATTAGTAAAAGGAGGAGAGGTTTGAGCAGGTGGAGGGGGTATGACAAATAAAAAGGAGAGAGAATAAGAAGAAAAATGGAAAAATGGGAAAGAAAGAAGGAGAAAGAAAGAAGGGGAGTTGTTCTCTCTATTAAAGGGATGAATGTGTTTTACAGTCTTACAGGCATTTAACTAATCAGGAGGAAAACATGTAATTTAAGGTGCACTCCAAGTTTAACAGTCAAACAAGGCAAAAACAAGCCCTATATAGGTCATTCAAGCCAAGAGATGAGCTGGGTCTAAATTAAGAAGGATTGATAACAATAATCAGGTTATAAGGGTGCTAGGTATCCTTAGGTGTTTATATGGTTTTCTTTCTCTCTAATTTTGTTATATTTTTATTAACTTACACTTTAGTAGTTACTCTTACCGTTTTAATAGTCTGAATCATTGAAAGAATGATCACATAGGATATGTAACTGATATTTAAATTCTCAGTTATTTACAGCTATGGAACTCTTAGAGATGATAATTGAGATTGCAAGGAGAGGTATGCAAAACAAAAATCTACAAAGAAATAGAGAACAGTCCAACTTTCTTACTCATGCTCACAGCCTCGCATATATTTCAACTCTCCTCTCCCTTCTCATCAATGCATTTAGTCACTAGGTCTATAAGAGCTCTGTATTAGTCAGCCAAAGGGGTGTTTCACAATATACCAATAACTGGTCGGCCTTTATAAAGGGTATTTATTTGGGGTAGAAGCTTACAGTTACCAGGCCACAAAGCATAAGTTTCTTCTCTCACCAAAGTCCATGTGTTGGAGCAAGACAGTTGCCGACGTCTGCAAGGGCTCAGGCCTTTGGGTTCCTCTCCTGCCAGCGCTGCGTTTTTCTCCGGGCTTAGCTTCTGTTTCCTCCACAAGTTCAGCTGTAGACCATGAGACTCTCTATGCTTTGCGTCACTCCACAAGGCCAGCTGTAGACTATCGGGCGAACAGCTCACTTGTCTTCTCCTGGGGCGCTCCTCTCCAACATCAAAACTGCTTCTCAAATCTGCTGCCTCGCTTTTTACACTTGAGACCACACCTACTGAGGGGTGGCTCAATGCCCTACTAACATGGCCCAGTTAATGCCCTAATCATAAACCAATCGTGTCCAGATGAACAGATCAGTTTACAAGCATGATTCAATTTATATTTTTGGAATTCATAATTAGATAAAACTGTCAAACCATTACAAGCTCCTTCTTAAAAATGTCAATCACGTTTGCCAGGTATTATCCCCTAGTGCTACAACAGATCATTAACTCATCATTTATAAAAAGTATTTTTGAAAAAAACAAAAAGATAAATTCTATGTTTTATCCATATGGTAGGTATGTAATAAAAGCAATGTTTTCACATGGTATAAATAAGCCTGTGTAGAAGCCAGCAAGATCATATTCTTCAGTAGGAGTCTAGATAGACTTTATAAACTCTGAAGCACAATTTAACAACTTGTATCAAAGAAAATCATGCACACCTTTTGTCACAACAATTCCTATATATTGTGATAATTGATAGGACAAATTTTGTTTTTTTGTTTTTTATTTTTTTAAAGATACATCAATTATACAAATGTCATGTAAAAAGTACAGGGAATTCCCATTTGCCCACACCCCACACCCCGCACCTCCCACATTTTCCCACATTAACAACATCCTTCATTAGTGAGGTACATTCATTGAAATTGATGAACACATTTTCGAGCATTGCCACTATGCGTGGATTAAAGTTTACATTGCAGTTTACACTCTCTCCCACCTAATTCTTTAGGTTATGGCCAAATATATAATAGCTGTATCTGTTGTAATGTCATTCAGGACAATTCCCAGGTCCAAAAATACCCCCATATTACACCTGTTTTCCCCTCTTCCTGCCCTCAGAACTTCCAGTGGCCCCTGCCTCTACATTAATGATACAATTTCTTCCATTGCTAGAATCACAATAAGTCTATAGTAGAATATCAGTAAATATACTTTAGTCCATAGTTCATTCCCCAATCCTGAAGATTCTGGGATGGTGATGTCCACTCCACCTCTAATTGAGAGGGGGCTGTGATCCCACAGAGCAGATGGATGGACTGCCTTGCTTGTAGTTGTAGACTCTCTCAGTTCCTTGTTATGGTAGTTGTCCATCATCACTACCATGTTAGTTGTCCTGGGTGAGACCAATGAACTGGAGAGTAGGTGTTGCAACTCTGTTGAGATTCAGGGCCAAGCTGGCACATGGACAGTCCAGAGTCTTAAGTCTCTTGGATGAGCATGTGCCAAATCTAGTACTAATTATAGGTTCACATAGAAGGACAGAAGAGCCATGTGTACGGAAACCACAATTAAGTCCAACTCTCTCATTCTGGGGAGCATAAATTCCAAATTAGGGCCCACTGGCAAGGCACCAAACTCCTGAGCTACCTGCCCTGGCTATAGTGTCTGGATGTCTCCAGAGCTCTCAGGAGCCCTGTTATTTGGGGTAGTATCTACTTTGGCAGTCAAAGAGATCCTGCTGAGACTTGCTTAAGCATAACCTCTGGAATGACCTACCGACTCACTTTGAAGTCTCTTAGCCATATAAACTCTTTTGTCATTACCTTTTCCCCCTTTTGATCAAGGTCTTTTTCCAGCTGCATTGCTAGTTGGTGCTTGGTAGTAATCCCTCGGTGCCAGGGAGGTTTATCCTTGAGAGCCATGTCCCATGCTGGGGGGAAGGCAATGTATCTGTATGCTAAGTTCAGCTTAGAAAGAGGCCACACTTGAGCAACAAAGAGGCTCCCAGGAGGCAACACTTAGGCACCCTATAATAGTAGACTAAGTTTCAATTTCAAGAGTTAAGGTTCATATGCACATATGGGACAAATTTAAGAAAAAAATAAGTATATAAAAGGTGTTTATCAGTATAGTTTATAATAGCAAAAAAACCTGGAAACAATATAAATATTCATCAATATTGAACTCATAAGTGCCTTTTTAAAAAAGATTTATTTATTTATTTATTTATTTATTTATCCCTCCCCACCTTGTTTTGCATTCACTGTCTGCTGTCTGTGTGTTCTTCCGTGTCTGCTTGTCTTCTCTACAGGCGGTACCAGGAAGCGATTCTGGGACATTCCAGAGTGGGAG
This sequence comes from Chaetophractus vellerosus, assembly GCA_004027955.1. Classification (NCBI taxonomy): domain Eukaryota; kingdom Metazoa; phylum Chordata; class Mammalia; order Cingulata; family Chlamyphoridae; genus Chaetophractus; species Chaetophractus vellerosus. The sequence continues at coordinate 7,555 of PVKH010033354.1, read as the reverse complement.
AGAGGTGCTCAATATCTTGCACCACCTCAGCTCCCTAGTCTGTTACATCTTTTGTCTCTCCTCTGTGTCTCTTTTTGTTGCTTCATCTTGCTGCATGAGCTTTCTGCATGGGCCAGCATTCTGCATGGGCCAGCACCCCTGCTTGGGCCAGCACTCTTGAATGGGCCAGCACTCTGCCTGGGCCACCTCTCCACTCAGGCCAGCTTGCCTTTCACCAGGAGGCTCTGGGAATTGAACCCGGGACCTCTTATATGGTAGACAGTTGCCCACATCCATTTCCCTCATAAGTGCTTTTGATAGTTTCACATTAGGGGCATTAGAGATCTTAGGATATTATGCAGCCATTACAAGTGATAATATCTTTTTAAAACATAATTATGATGCAATTACATGTACAAAGTTAACTGAAAAGAATCAGTTTATGATAAAGAGTGAATTCCTCACTCCTTCCCTCCTTCCCTTTCTCCCTCCCTTCCTTCCTTCCTTCCTTTCTCTATCTTTCTTTGTTTCTTTCTTTTAACTCTACATATGTATAAATGTACAGAGAGAAAAAGTGGAAAATTGAGAAGCATGTATGGCAAAAGGTTTAAATTGTTCATCTCTGAAAGATGGTATTATGGATACTTTCTATATTATTTGTCATATTTTCTCTTATTATGTGAACATCTCTAAAATAATCATTTATTACTTTTATAATTAAGGAAACAAAGTTACTTCTAGTTTTTGAGAGCAAATAAAAAACCTATCCAAGGATGCTACTTCAAGTCATTTTCATCATTTAATTCATTCCTTATACTGCCATCAGAATTCTTTTCTGATGAAGCACCATTTCACCACAACATTCCACTACTCAAAAGCTTCTACGGGAAGTAAGTGCCACTGTCTGTCAGATCACACAAGAGTTATTAACCCCATTTATAAATGTCCACATTAAGACTCAGAAAAATTAAATGACTTGCTTAATACCTACCAGCAAGTAAACTGTGAATTTGGATTCAAATCCAAGCCAGGCTTTGCTACAAAAATTTCAATATATCCTTTGTTTAAGAGTAAATGGTAAACTCAACAAATAATCCCCAATTTACTTTCCAAGGTAATTGTGTCTTATAACTCTACCTCAAACCTCATCTCCAGCCAGCCTGGGCTTTGGTCTAATACTGTTAGATAATTCTGTACATAAATTATAGTAGTTATAGACTATAGTCTTGAAGAACAAAGGACCTGGAAAATAGATTCTGCAGGTTTTTGACTGCATAATCTTGGGCAATAATCTCTTGACCTCCATTTACTCAATTGTAATTTAAGGATATTAGTTCCTATATCATGGAATTATTGTAAGGATTAAATAAAGTACACACGTCAAGTGCTTAGGCTAGTGATTGGTATATTGTAAATGCTCAATAACTGTTAACAATTATTTTTAATAATATTATATAAGCTTTCCAAGGGACTATATTATTTTAAGAACTGAGATGTATAAAATTCTTTCCATATATATGTGTGTGTGTGTGTAGATAAATATGTGCATGTGTATGTGTATACATATACATGTGTATCAATCCGGCATTATATTTTTAAAGACAATTTAGTTTTATAGTGCACCATAATATATGATATATATCTCCTCATTAGGTGTGGAATGAATTTTTATGATCAAATAACTGCTAAAACATAAAATCCATTCTTTAGGAATTTAAATATTTTATTGAAAATAAAACAAATATTAAAAAATTAAATTCCAAAAATTTGACGTGATCATTAAATATTATAGGAACTCAGAGAAATGGTAATGTGAAAAGTCCTACACATGAAGAACTAATTGAGTTCCATCACACATGCTAAATTATATTATTTAATCCTCATAACATCCCAATGTGGTAAAGCCATTTAACTGATGAGGAAGTCAAAATAAAGTAACATGTTCAAGGTCACATGACTCAAGTTTGAATCTCAGATTTGTTTCACACAAAATCCATGCCAATAATATGTGTTTCTCATACCCAGAACAGGGGCTATATTATCTTCCATGCTTACTGATTTAATTTAAGTATAATAAATTGTTTTGGAAACTAAAAATTGGTTACTAGAAATAATAATGTGAGTTAGCGTAGAGAGAATATTTTATAGAGGGAGTAGTTTTCACATTTATAAGGAATGTATGGAATTTTAAAAAACAGAGTTTAACACAGAATGGGCATGGATGTGTCATTTTTGCTGGACTTTTCTCTTTGAGACTAGTTAGGTTGATACCATATAGACACAGCATGAATAAAGAACCAGGGAAACATGTGAATGGGAAAAATATATAATTTGTGTACACAGAGTTAAAAAACAAAACAAAATAGATGTTATTGTGAATAGTAATTGAGAATGCTTTCCCCCTTTTAGTGGAATCATGATAGAAAGAATCGTGTTTAATGTTTTTTGATTTATAATTTGGAAACATAAATGTATGTCCTAATGAGATGCATAAGATAGAATAACAAATTAATCACACCAAGAGAAACTTGCCCTTTGTTTTTCCTTGCTCCTGGGAACTTAAATGCTGAATTTTAATACTGCATTAACATTTGCAATAAAAGTTAAAACCCTAAAACTGAAATGCAAGCTTCCTTCAGAATAATGTGGTAATTGTCCAAAATAACCACATCTAATAACTCAGGAGGGCTCAAGGGAAGGATAAATTGTGCCACCTGAAATTAGGAAGGAATTTCCAAGGAGGTTGATGAAGTTACTGACTAAATTAAAGTTTGCCCACACTGTCAATGACAAATGCTGTTCATTTGTCTTGTTTTATTTAATAAGCAATATTATGGGTTGAATCTTGTCCCCCACAAAGACATGTTCAAGTCCTAACCTGCAGGTCTGAGGATGTGAGCCCATTTGTAAATAGGACTGTTGAAGATATTATTAGTTAAAGTGGGAACAAACTAGGTCAGGACGGGCCTTAATTCAATATGACTAGAGTCCATCTAAGCAGAGGAAATTTTGACATAGGGGTGTCAAACTAGGAAAGAGATGGCCATGTGACAGAGGCAGAGATTGAGTTATGGACGGCCGGCAAGCCACCACCAGAACATTACAGACTTCAGAGAAAGAATGGACCTCCTGACATCCTGATTTTAAATTCTAGCTTCCAAAACTGTAAGACAATAAATTCCTGTTGTTTAAACCATGCTATATGCTATTTGTTATAATTGCCTTGGAAATCTCAGACAGGCATCTTCTGAAAAGGCATGCATCTCAAACCATTGTAAATCATTTCATATTTCAATTGCTAACAGTATTATCTTGAATCCACAATATTTTCATTTTGGTTCAATTAGCAGTGATGTAAAATACTTTGATTTTTAATTACTGGATTTCCCCAATGTCCTTTAGCTAACACAATTGTATCATCATATGTTGGAAGTTTGAAAGAGTTAAAATCTAGGTGCCACAGGATATTTTTGATGGTAGTGAGATTTAAACCCTAGCTTCTGTAGCCAAAGGTACTTATGAGACTAAACATAAGAAAATTCATGAAGGAAAAGAACTTTTGAATAACTGGCATGGTTCTTTCAGCTACCACTTAGCCCAAAAGATAGTCTCTTTCTGCTGAACCCAGGACTAACTCTAAACTCCTTTCATGGCAGTAGAAGAATAATTATCATAAAAAGCTCTTTTAGAAAAAATAATAAATTTAGAGTATTAACATAAAGTTTCATTTTTATCAGTACTACCTCACCTGTGTAATTAATGTATTAACCTTAGTATGAAGAATTTACTAATACAATATGGATCAGTGAAAAATAAAACCAAAATGAGAAAGAAGGAAAAGAAAGCACAACAAGACTAAGACAACCTCCCATGGTTCCCTTTAAAGAGAGCGTCTAGTTAGCATCATAAACCCACTAGATTGGAATCAATTATATTGTGATTATTTGCTATGTTTGAAAATATTTTCAGTCAACAAATACAAATAATTTCACACTGAAGTTACGTTTATTTCAATGGATCTTATTGTTGTTTCTTATAAATTTTGGAGGTAAACAATTGTTTCTGTTCTGTTGAGAAGCAACTGCTCAGCTGAATAACTCTAAGCAATATCTGCGATTCTGCCCTTTATTGGAAATTTGGGCAGAGCAAGTACACCCTTTGGAAAATTTACACCTAAAGAAATATTCCCAATTCTTCTGCCTGGGAATGCTGGCAAACCCCTCTTACCTATACACTCTGCAATTTGTGACCTGGAAAGCCTATGAGATTCGAAGACTCATATGCCAGAATTATACGGAATTTCATTTCTGCCATGTTGTAGCTGTATAAATCTAAACAAATGTCATGACTACTATAAACTTGTTTCTTCAACTTCAAAATGAGAATGATATCTCTGTAAAAGTGGCACAGGATATTATGAAACTAAAAATATTTAACATATGTCAAGAACTCTTTACAGAGAAGCCACTTTACAATAGAGACTATTTTAAAACCATAATCTGAATAAAATATTTATAAATATATATTTATATAAACCTGGTTTTCTGGTGCCCTGATCCCTGATTAAAATCTGTCTTTAAATATATCTATATCTTTAAATCCCAAGGCTTTTTGTTTACAACAATATGTGATATATTCTAATTTATGTTTAAGCCCAAAGAAGACTATAGAAGGCTAGAAGGCAACTTCTAAGATTGTTCTCCATGATTCTTGTCCTCTGGTATTCATGAATCTCTTTCGTTTCTCTTATACTGAAGGACTGAACTGGCTAACCAACGTGATATTGTGGAAGGGGCAGAGATAACTCTCTGGACTCCCTCATGAAAGACATTCAGATTTTCTCTTTGCTCTCTCTTGGATGAATTGTTCAGTGGGAATCCACTGCTATGTTGTAAGGACACTGATGTAGCTCTATGGAGAGATCCACGTGATAAGGAACTCAGGTGGTCAACAGTCAGTACCAATTTTCCAGACATCTTGAAAGCAAATATTCCATTTCCAACCAGGCTTTCAGATGACTGGACCCTGGCTGAAATCTTGACTGCCACCTCATTGAGAATATTGAGCCAGAACCACCCATGTGAGCCACTCCTAAATTCCTGACCCATGAAATTGTATGAGAAAATAAATATTTATTGTTGGTTTGAACCTCAAAGTTTTAGAGTTGTTTCTTATGAAGCCATGGTTAAACTAATACAGATAACTCTGTTTCTGGTAACAAAATCTTTACTAGTATCTTTTAGTTGTCTAAGAGCTGCCAAGGCTAGCCCAGGCCAGAAAGAAATCCCAACTCAATCCAGACCAATTTGGAAACCACAGAATTGTGAGCTACATAAATGGTTGCTTTAAGTTAGTAGTTTGGAGTGATTTGTTATACAACAAAAGCTGACCAATATTTTATCTTTGTTCTTTTGCCTTGTGTTACTCCCCACACTGATCTCAAAATTTTGTGGAAGAACAAATGGTCAGGAATGGCCAAATACTCACTAAAAAGAATAAACTGATGGGAAGAGGGGCTGATATTAATAATTAGTTTTAAATTAGTTTAAGTAGGTGTGGTAGCAGCAGGGAGGGAATATAAAAATTGACCCATGGAATAGAATATACAGGCCAGAAACTGAAATATGCATATAAGGAAACTTAATTTATGACTGAACTGGTATTTTTCAGTGGAGAAAAATTAGATTTTAAATAAAGATTGCTGGGAAAATTGTTTATTCACATAGAAATAATGAAACTCTGCAACTACCTTACACCATACATAAAAATCATTGCAGGTGGATTAAAGAATGTAATGTAAAAGGAAAAACTTAAAAATTTTTACAAGATGCTATATAATAATTTGATGACCTTGGGCAGGAAAGTATTTCTTAACAACTCACAGTTACACATACAAAGCACAGACCAGACCATAAAGGAGAAAGTGAATTAATTCACATACATTCAAATTAATTTAATTAAGTTAATTTATCAAAATATTTAAAACAGAGCAGAATGATCCACAAACTGGGACAAGAAACATATTTTACCACCAAAATATGATATTTCAAAATACATAAAGAGCTCTATGATTGAAAAAAAAAGATTCACTAGTTAATAATTAGGGCATTGTACTTCATAACCTTAATAAGGAGGTATTTCCAGTCAATAGACCAGCAAATTATTATTTTTTAAAAGCCAGATTATAAAAAATGTTGGCCAGTGTATAGAGCAGGCATAACAATTCCCATAGCTTGCAGCATTGAAAAATGGAACAAATACTTTGGAAAGCCATTTAGCATTATATAGAAATATTGGATGTGCACCTACTCTATGACCCGCAATTGCACTCCTAAGTCAGTACTCTGGAAAACATTGCACATGTGCCCTAGGTGTCATTGACAAGAATGATCATAAGCACAATCTGTAACAGGAAGAATTGGAAATGCCAAATATCCATCAAGAGAAGACAGGAATACCATAAAGCAGAGTAAATAAATTAATTGCAATAATACAGATTTATTTCAAGAACATTATATTGTATTTAAAGACTCCTAGAAGAAATCAAATAGTATGAGCCTATTTTTATACATTTCAAAAACCGTTGAAAATTAAAATGATATCCAAATATGTGTAGTAATACCTTAAGAAAAAAAAAAAAGAACGGGAACGATCAATACACAATTTAGAATAGCTATTGTCTGTATGGAGGAAGGACAGGGAAGGGCCTGGACAAGAACCTTAGGGGATTGGGTGGTAGATACACAGGTCTTGTCGAATAATTATTTGTATATCTTATATATTTTATAAATATTCTTTTTATATCTACTTGCCATTAAAAATAATGGTTAATTTAAAGAAAGAAAAAGCATTATGTCATCAGTTTTCATATTAGAATCGATCATCAAGGAAGCAATTTTCCATGCCAGTAATTCTTACTGTAGGTCCTATAAAAACACTCCATTTCACATTTGTGCCTCTGGGCAGGGGGTCATAGCAGATGTTTGGTATGAGCTGAAAGGAAGTTGGATGGATGCCAAGAGCAGTACATATGACATCGCTCCCACTCTAGCAGAGATATTAAAGTCAGCATGTAAAGAAAAGCAGTCGTGTGCTATATCTAAGAGGTCGTGGATTCCTGCAAATTTCAACACATTTCACAACTGCCTTAAAATCATATTGAAAATGCATTGAGTTTTCTACCCACAACTCCCCTATAATTTGTCAAACCCATTAACCTTTTTTATTCTAAACGGGTTGATGCCCTTATAGGTCTGGGGAACTAGGAGGGAAAGCGTGACAGGTGGTAGTAGGGAAGTGCAGTTTATAGATTTGTAGGGAGGTGACCAATAGAAAAAAATTGAGGACCCAGATGCTTGGTTGTGTCTATAGACAGGGAAACAGCAACACAGTTGAAGTATGCAGCCAATCACACTGAGAAATGAACCATTACCTTGCTCTTTATCTGTAGCACTGACCCTTCAAGCAGATTTGTTCTGATCTTGGCAGTTTCTGACTTTGAATACAGGTGTCACCAGGCTCTCTTTAGTCCTCTGTAGGTTCACAAGCTTTTTTTTTTTTTTTAGTAGGTATAACA
>PVKH010033353.1:0-12026 GCA_004027955.1 Chaetophractus vellerosus | reverse complement strand
GCATATACAGAATAGCAGCTATGCATGGCAGGGGAAGCATAGAGAGATTCAGGGGTGATGAGTTTTTGTTTTCCTGTTTTTTATTATTATTGGAATAATGAAAATGCTCTAATAATAATAAAAGTGATGAATGTGCAACTATGATTATACCAAACACTATTGATTGTACACTTTGGATGGATTTATGCTTTATTAATATGTATCGGTAAGACTAATTTGTTTAAAAAATGCCAATATGTGTGTGTGTGCATGTGTGTGTGTAAAATGTTATTCCACCTGTTTGGCCATCAGACGACAGCTTCATTTACCCTTCTTACCCCACCTTCCTGCCCTTACCTCCTTCTACTCTGCTGACAACCACCCACCCCTCTTTCAAAATGCCCTCTGCACTGGCCCACCCAGCCTCTTATCACTCTTCAATTCCTGCAACTACCATCCCCCTCCATCCCAATTTTCCTTCCCTTCCTCCATCTAATTAAAGATCGAATTGAACCTAAGGAGAAAAGCTTCTGGTGTTCTTAGTGAAGGGCAGAGGGGATTCGACCTGGAATTAGGCCAAGAACAGGGCCATTCTCCCCTATAAAGTTGATGGTTAAAAACCTAAACAGCTGTAGTTCAAAGTCAGGGAGCGTGGGCCTAGGCGCTCCATTATGCTTTTATGACAGGAGAGGGCTGACGCTGGGACTGACCGGCCATATCAGGGTGGAGACTCAAGCCAAGCACTGGGTGGAGGGGGCCAGCAGCAAAGAAGCAACACGATCAGGACTGGAAAAAGGTTTATAGTGTGATGTTCATATATGTTTACCATGTATATGTTAAGTCCTTAAGTTCTTCCTTGGACCTCTGTAAGAGAGTCACGTTTTTACATTTAAAAGCATGTAAACATTTAGTTTCATTGATGCTTTTAATTTTATGAACTTTAAACACCTAAAGGAATTTGCTTTCACATCAGTAAGCCAAAAATCATGATACTGTCATTTTGCTTTGGTTTTGCACCAATTAATAATGAGAATTTGGTTTATTCTCTTTGTTCTCAATAAATTCCTTGATTTCTGTTCTTCTCTAAACAGCCATTAAACTGACCACTAGATTTCTGGTTTCTTCCCTCCTTCTTGTTGCTCTTTCATTCACCAATAATACTTTCATTTTTCTTGGCCAACCTCATTGAATAGGCCATTCTGATTCTCTCCAACATTTTCCTATGTTACTCCACTAGAATATAAGCTGCTGCAAGAATATAAGAGCTGTAAGCCTGTATTACACTTTTTGAAATTGCAGAAGAAATGCATTATAATTTATTAGGTCTTTTCTTTGGGAGAGGGAGAACAATTTTTCTTCCTTGGTACATAAACACTCTGACAAGACAGTTATTAAACAAGACAGCATCTCTGGGATGGATCTAAGGGAAATATTTCCCTACTTTTCCTATTATTTAGCATGTATTCATGCCAGTAAAGGCCAGAGACATGAGTGGGCACGTAAAACCAAAGATTGCATACCCAGCTGGGCGAGTTACCTTCTTACGTCACCCCTAACTGCAGACCCACATTGGTATCATTTATTCAGCAGAGCTACAGAAAATTGGGAAATTAAGTGTCTGAACTTTAGCAACCATAGAGAAGAAATCTGTACCAGGAACGAGGATTCTCTATCCCATCAACAGTGACATAAATGAGATGAATTAACATTTGGGGACTAATATGTCCCCAGGAATTCTCAGCATCATTCCCTGCCTACTTGCTTAATGCTACTTATGTGTTATTTTTATGTTTCTGTTAATTAAACTATTTTCTATAATCTTATGTATGTAGAGAGTTGGTTTCATGTAACATATACCCATGAGTACAAGAGGAAAAGTGGCTGGGAAAGGGAGTATTCCAAAAAACTAGAGAATTCAAATTATAGTGCCATTACGTGGGTAGTTTAGATATACTCTTTAACAAAGCTATCATTAAAAATCTTGCTGAATGAATGAATTGTAACTCAGATTCTTTAAGCTAGAAAAAAATCTAAAAAGAATATTTTATAGCAGACCTGTAAGTACATCAGGTAGGACTTGTGAATGAGAAATAGAAAAAGCTTGAGAGAGACCTTTAAAGTTATTAGTGCTTTATTATACATCTAGAACAGGGGTTCTTAGCCTTTTTTGTTCCACGGACCCCTTTGCCAGTCAGGTGAAAACCACGGACCCCTTACTAAGTCCACACTATACTGTGTATTATTTAATAAATATAGCACACCCGCACCAACACGTCCCCACAAGAATGTTTTGAATTTCAATTCAAGCTCATGGACACCTTGTCAAGAACCCTCTTCTAGAAGCAAGAGATGACAGCGAGTATGATAGAGAAAAAGAAGAAAAGTCTGACACAGGAAATGCCACCAGTCACTATGAGAGTGGCAGCATACCAAAACAGAAGGGGTGGGTCTAGTGCAAGGGGAGGAAATGGGAGCAGAAAAATAGTGGAAAAGGCCAGGAAAATAAAGAAAAGCAAAACCTACTTATTTCCCAATTTGGACTGCATATTGCTGAATGTAACAGTGTTTTTGTGTTTTATTTATTTATTTATTTTTAAATCATTGCTCCTTTTAAGAAGTCTTAGAATGACAGTATGTGATATGCTTGAGTTTCAACATTCAGAAATTGAAAACCAACCAGACCAATTCTCTTAATTATTCTTTCAGCTTTATGACTGAAATATTGAAAAATGGGCTTTTAGAGAGAAAATGTTTCATGGTAGTTTTAAATAATGCAGAAGGCTCTCCAAATATTGCCTGTAATACACAATTCTTTGCAGGTTAGCTCCTTACAAATGCTTTAAAATCCCATCTATCCTAGCTATTTTTTCTTAATAACTTTTCCTATTTGTGCATTTCTCTTCTGCCCTTAAAAGATTAGGGAAAAGGTTTAGACAGTAACTGTTTGATTGAATCAGTCTATGTTTCCTGAATCCCTAACTGATATTTTAATGCTCAAATTATATGGCAATACTCAATGTGGTTGTGGTTTTTTCCTTCCAGGATAGTGGCCTCAAAATTCTTCTTATTTTGGTATGACTAGAAATATAATATTGGTATAAATAAAGCAAACATTTGGCCCTTATTCAAGACTACTAATTTGGGAGAAGAGGTGGGCAGCAAATACCAAAGAAAAGAAACCTCATAAAGGAGAAAAACAGATGAATTATTTAATGAGGAATTCAAAATTTTTAATTTTGTCTCCTAATTGCTGTATATCAATCTTTCTGTTATTTCTGCAACTTATTTATCAGTAGAGATTTATTACAATAAGTTCTGAATATTTAATTGGATGGAAATCTGTAAAAATGTGTCACCAGGTGTGTGTATAAACATATATATGTATATATTTGCATATATATGCATATCAAAGTGTAAATATATTTAGATATAAATGTGTATACACACAACCATATGTATGTGATATTCAGTTGACCAACAGCAGTAATGAAAACTGCTTTGAGGCCAGAAACATAACATGGTAATATCCAATTTTAATTTTTGAAATATCACATTATAAGAAATACACAAACACAGTGTATGTTGTTTTCCTCTATTTTGCTAAGATATTTTTCTGGTAATAATGGTGAATTTAGAGCATTCCAAGACACTGAAATGCCTTTTGAATCATCAAAGAGTGTATATTTTGACTATGCTAAGGGATACTTCTTTCCCAGGTGCTAACATCTTACGTCTTTCATATCGTGATACATGTTACAACCAATGTGATTAACAGGTTTTTCTTTCTGAGGTGATAGATAAAAAAATAATAGTATTTCTAACAACGATGATGCCAGAGTCCATAAAATCCAATATTAGTGTATTTTTTTCTTTGAAAGTAGAGAAAACAATGCGGTTTAATAACATTTAACAGAATCTTCCTTTTTTATTATGGATAAACAGGAATTTACTTTAGGTGTGATCCTTTTCACTAAGCATGTCTAATCCTTGCAAGAACTACTTACACCATCAAATTTCAAAAGATTTTTCTAAAGCAATAGTTATTTTATATAACACTGGATAAAAAAATGTAGGGACAGATCATACAAGCAAATTCATCTAAAGTCGTGCCCATGTCACCAGCAATGCAATGCAAACCAGGTGTGAGACGGTTCTAGCAGGCATGGTTTTTTTTTTCTTTTTCTTCCAGCTCTCTCAAGACACCATGAGGGCTTTACAGAGATTTTCCTTTGCTCCTTTGAGTTTTCTCTTCGTATGCCAGCAGTGATCATGATAAGAGAAATATAAGACCACAGGTAGTTGGTCTGGTTTTGTTAGCAATACAGATGCCGTCCAATCCTATCATAAGTACATACTGTAACCAGTGTTCTAGGCTTTTTAGTAATTTTCCTGTGTTCTTACAGTTTTCTCAATGTTTTACAATTTATATTTTGGTAGAATCACTTTGATCTCTTTTAGAGAACTGGGAATATATATGGAATAATCTTGAGAACCTGCTAACAACGATGGGAAAGACAAATCAAGAGACTATTTTAGGAACTAAGAAATTTGTCTGCTGTGTTATCATTCACTGAGGAAGGTGAAACCTGAAAAGGACAAATGGGGCCTTATCCTGTATCTCCCATATATATTAAGGGACATAGAGTAAACTTATGATCTCTCAGAAGGCTCTAAGGTAAAATCAGTGAGTGGGCGCCATTCAAAAGAGCTCAGTATAAATAATTCCCAATTGATAAAACAGAAAAACAGGGTTGTAAAAGTTTTTAGTCCACAAAAGTTATAAACGATACCTTTAACCAAAACCAAAGATCGGCATTTTCATGTATAAATCACTTTGCTGGAAAACCACAGAAAAATATACACTTAACACATTAAGAGTGCTGTTAAGGAGAAGGCCATAAATATGACATGGCATATTGAAAATTATATATTAAATCATTAAAACTTGATTAGCAAAAGTTAGAGTGCACTTTTTAAGGAAAACCACACCATGTTCTAGAAGAAAAGATTTATTTTAAGAAAAATTGCATATTGACTCTTAGAAAACTTATCTTCTGTTCTGAGTGCAACTTCTCTTTAAGTGAAAATTAACTCACCTCTGACTTCACTCTTATCAGCTGAAAATATATTATCATTATAATCCTTCCACACCCATTCCATGCCAACAGTAAAATAGGAGAAACTAACAAGAGCAGTTCCTCATACTGCTATTCTATGATATTAAGAACGTTGTTTCTAGGTATAATTTTCAAGTGATATTTGATTAATATTAAAGAAACATTTGGAAGACACAATCCAAGTCTCCTTGGTAGAGAGAACCGAGGAGGTGAATGAAAAAGATGAATGAATGTGCGTGGCCCAGTCCTGGGAACACTGGCCAGCCCAGCCTCCCTCACAGTGCTCACACATCACCTTGTCTCGAATGGTTTCACGTACAGAGCACACATATATGTCTGCAACGCCCGTCTTTTCAGGATGACTTTAATTTTGTAGTGCATTTTTGTTTTTTTACATAGCCAAGCTCTTGAGAACACTCCAAATGGGTGTTAATCAAAGCTTAGGTGGTTGCTTCAGCTAGAGCTAAGCGTAATCCTTACAAAAGGGCTGCCTGCACTGTGCTCTCCTTTTCCTTTTTGCCTCTTCCCCTCAACAAAATGGTAAGAGTTCAGCTGACAACAGGGTAAACAGATTATTGTGTTATTGCTGGCTGATTGCTGGAGTTATTTTGGAGCTTCATAATTCATTTAAAGAGATTTTTGACATTTATGAAATGACTTCTATAATCAACTGACAGTGCAATATCCTATAATTGTTCAATTAAAAATGACTACTAGTGCAGTCATTTATTAGTAGAATCCGATAATTGTCTTGCCACTAAAGAGTACTTCTCATTTTGCACATCAAATGAAAATGTTTGAGTATAAATCTGTGACACAGCAGCCAAAGTCCTGGGGATTTTCAAGTGCATATGTAATTATTACAGACCTCTGAAGTAAATATGGTTTAATGTGATAATCTTAAATGGATTGTGTGTGAGCCTTACAAAATACTTTTCCATATAAACCACAGCATCTGTCAGAACGGATAGGGGTTCATTTCCCATCAACATGAAGTTCATGATATTCTTTCCAGCACGTAGTTTAACGTGTACTTCGAACACAGGACAGTCTGCGTTCCCATCGGTTTTCATTTATCTTTTTTTTTTTCCCTTTTTCCCCCTGCAGATGAAACGGGTTGCATTGATAAATGAGTTTCCCATGGAATAGTACCCTATTGCAGTCAGCACGCCACACTCTGCCTGCCAGATACACACTTAGCTAGGAATGCACACCCACAGCAGACATGCTTTCACACACGTGCTTGCACACACGGTTTCAAATGCTGAGTTTTTTCTAAAATAAAACTCTTTGACTCAAATCATCACAAACCATCTGTTAAGCTAAATCATAAATCAGCCTTCGATCAAGTGGTTTAAAATAAAACCATCACCACCCTGAAGGCAGAGATCATTTAAAGACTAACATAAAGAAACAACCAAAAGGAAGAAACGGCAGTGGCCTCCTTACAGATAACGATTTGTTTTTCTTTTAAATTAGCATTGTGTTCCTTTGGACAAACTGGCTAAAACTCAAGATTTACATTCAAATAATGACAATTAAGGAAACTCAGAGCTTGCTCAACAGATGGAAGATGCTACTTAATTTGAGGTTGCTACAAAACAGAATTTAGTGGTGTCATTTCAAAGTTGCAGATCAATTTTGATTTTTTAAAAAATAAGTAATCTGATTTAGTTGCTTATTTTCCATTTTACTTGCAGTTAAATGTTTAAAAATCGCCGCCAGACTCAATCGCTGTTTCCCACTTTCTAACCCATCGGCAAGAATACAGCGTTTGAATCACAGCTGCTTTGGGCTTTTTGTTTTTGTTTCTCTTCAAATTCTTTTCAAGCCCGTTTTTCTTCTTGTTGTATGGATTTTAGTAAGAGTTTTGATAAAGACAGTCCTGGCAGCTGGATGATAAATATTATTTTCGTAACCTGCCTAGCTTTGTCAGCCACCTGCGACTGCAGCCTGCCACACGTTGGAAGCAGCTCATTAACTTTCCCACAGCTTCCCAGGAGTTTTCCTTGTTTCCTTTCACCTTGGGTGTGTGCTGCCTTCTCGCTGAACGTTAGCTATCCGAGGAGGCCGAGTGGGCTTTGACGCCAGGAGCAGAGCACGCTTCAGGCAGCCTCCCCGCTAAGGCTCAAAATCTCTCTTAAACACATTAAGCAGCCCATTTTGGATTGATAGTGCAGTAATTATTCTGCTTCACCCTAAAAACCATCCTGGGGTAATTGGCGCAGAGGAAAATTACCCAGAGTCCTCCACCACCTGGTAGTTAAGGAACGAATCCAGGGAAAGATAAGTGAAGCAGGAAAAAAAAATCGGCACTTATTTGATTTTAATCTCACCACTTTGCAAGCATTTAAATTGCCTTAATCAGGTGGTTGGCTTCCAGCCTAGCTGGTAATCTGTTATCAAATTTGAAACTAGATTTTTTAAAATGTCAGTGTAGGCTGAGAATTGAAGTCTATTAACAGTTATGAGCCTCCCTCCTAAACTTCCATAATCTATGTATTAATAATCCTTTTCACAAAGCTGTCAAATATTACTTTATTACAACTCTACATTAATAGGGTGGATGCAAAGGCAAGATTTTTTATTTTTTATTTTTATTTTAAAATTGAGGCATCACAATGCGGACATTCTTAACACTAAAATCCATTTTTTAAGCAATAGCTTGAGTCTATGAAATAACCTTGATAAATGTAATTGAATTTTTCTCTGATAAGATTAACTAGTGGTAATTGTGAATGGGGAGGTCTGACCCACTCCAAATGAGATGTATGACAAGCTGAAAATAATCAATTTTTCCTTTTCTTTATTTAAGCCTAGATTTTTAAAAATGGAAAGAGAAAAGCAGGGCCTTGCAGGATGAAGCATTTGTGTCTGAAATGTTTTTGTATACCCTGCTTGTCTCCCATCTCCTCAGTGTGTCTAATTGTGCTGAGCTTGGTTTAAAATGAGATCAACACACTGAAACCCCAGAAGGCTTAATTAAGGGAGGGACTTAATACTACCGAAAAGGCGAATTTTTCTTTTTTCTTTTCTTTTCGGACAATTGTGGCATAAATTTTACCTGCAACATCCTAAAAGCGTCCCCAAATTGTTAGGCCTATTAAATTGCCTCTTTTTTTCAGAGAAGGAAAAAGAGAAGAAAATAATCTTACTCGGAAAATCTTAATTACTGTGATAGCAGGGTTGGGTTGAGCCTTTTTATGATTCCTGTATGATTTGCATTTTGAGTTGAAGTTTTGTTCTTCACAGCACACAAGCCAGCAATCAGGAGCATATAGAAATGGCTTGATAGATTCCCCTTTTAAACATGCTTATAAAACATTTTGCCTATGTAGCTTTTTGTATTATACATTCCATGGGGTTTCTCACATACCAATCAAGAAAGCGTATCCCTTTTAATTCATTTTCTCAGACGTTTAAGAGCTTGGAAATGTCTGTTAATACAGAATAAATAAAATATTTCAAAAACTGCAGCATTATTATAAGGAGTTGCATTTGAAATGCAAAAAAAAGCTTTTATTATTTTTTATTCTTCTTTCATGGTCTTTATCTGACCATTGAATTTCAGTGAGTAGATCAGCCTACAATAGAGACTGCTCCAATAACTTGGATTCCTAATTCCCTTCCTGGGTTCTGACTAAGTTCAGTAAAAGACTCTTTCAGAAACGTAAAATCTAACAACAATGAAATTAATCACAACGTACAAAAGAAAAGCAGCTGGCAACCAAGCGCGGAATAAAGTCCAAAGTGAATTTAAACTAGCTAGCAACATCAAAGTATGTGATATGTACATATTATTTACACCTATATATATTCTTAGGTAGGCACAATCAGTAATGATGTCTTTTTATTTGTATGTGTATGAATTTCCTATATTACCTCAAAATTACTTTCATGACTAGTGCTTTAGAGCATATTAAATGCAACTAAACATAATAAGCATAGCTTGTCTCTTTTTGAAGATTAGGTCTGAGTAAAACCTGATCGCCACAGATCTGCAGATAAATTGTATATGTGCTGGTTGGGACAGTTCACTTTTGAAGTGAGAGAAGGTATAGCATATGCTGTTGCTAAAATTCAGCTCCTAGAAAGCATTGAGGGAGAGTTATCAGGGATGTTTCCTTCCTTCTATGTATCAGCATGGATATCACTAACACCTCCAAAAAAGAATGAGGATATTTGAACTTTCATGTCATATGGAATGAATTCATACTATATCTGAGTTGTAATTTCTTAAGGTCAACATCAATCGATTCTTGAATGAAATTATGTCCAAATTCATAGCTTTTCTGGTTTCTCATAACATATGGTGGTCTTTGGCTAGAATTGCCCACTAGTGTTTGTTAGGAAGGTTATTTGCCCAACCTGGCCCTCTCACGTACCACTGCCTATACCTTGGGCATGGGAAGTACTTCAGACAAGTTTGATTGACCACTATCCTAAATCAATGTATGTCATATGATAAAATCAGGGGACTGTTTCAAAGCAGGCATACATACTCCTTGACATACAACTCTAAAGGAATAAAGGCCATAGCTGATTAGTTGGTTGTTTTGTTTTTGTTTTTAACCTGAATTTCAGTACTGTTTTGAAGAGTTCAAAAATAGATCCACTGTGAAGGAGAGAATACAAGGTCTCAGATAAGATGGCGACACTGGCCAGGCCAGATTGGAGTCAGAATCAGTATGTACTATTAGCAAAGCTACAAAATACATGATGTACTTTTTATCTTACACATTGTTATCCTATTAAACTAAGTTTTAAAATCTTACACCTGTTAACATAGAACACTAGAAAAATAATGCCTAATATAGACAAAGAGGCCAGGAGAAATGAAATTTCAGGTAAGCACTACACTAGAGCTTATTTCATTCAGTCACAGCCATCCATCGTTCAACTAATATATAACAAACAACCATTCTCATAAGTCCTGGAGGTAAAAAATAAGACCAAGACATTGTCCTTGCCCTTATGGAATAGCCATCCTACTTGGGGGAAATCGATATATGAGCAGACAAATCATGATACATCGTGGTAAGTGCCACAAGAGAGGTACGAGATAAGTTCTTTGAGAGACCAAAGAAGGAAACTCAACCTTGTCTGGAAAACTGAGGCTATTTTCATGAAATAGATAAATCAATTCTTGAATCATAGGAAGTGGAAACAATGATATTGTATGGGTAAAAGGTGTTGTTTATTTTAAAAGAAAAATACAGAAATAAGATTAAAGGAAAATATCTCTACTTGCAGAATTTTATACAGGCAATTCCCTTGTGACTAATTATAATAGTAATAATAAAAATAGCTAACATTTATTGCACACTTATTATGTGTCAGGCAACATTCTGAATGCTTACTTGAATTAATGCTATTGATGATCATTGAGGTATTATTATTTGAATTTTATATATGAGAAATACAAGGCACTAACAGGCTAAATGACCTGTTCAAGGTTAGGTCACAGAGCTAGAAAGCAGCCAAAAGAGGATATGAACTTAAGCACTCAGTCTCCAGAGCTGGAAATAGGTTTTTATTTTCAATAAAGTCCTTTCTGATGCACTAATATTAAGCACAGTATTTGGAATAGTAATTTTTAAATTTTTTTTTCTTCAATATTTCAAATGTCTAAAATAGCAACCTGCTGCCCAGAACCACTTCGCTCTGTGCATTATGAGGTTGGCCGGTTCTAAGCTCCATAGCAATACATCCTTGAGAGCAAACAAGAACCTGGCTTACTTTATTCCTCAGCTTTTGACAACCTTTATTATTTCATTTATCTGCTATTCATAGCAAGATGTAAACATCGTACTTCCCAGTGTGATCCTTATATCAACAGTGGGTCAGTTTAAAATATTGGGAATCAATATGTTATAAAACATCAGCCAGCACTAAAAAGGCAGACCCAGAGCAAATTCATTGAATGTCAAATAAAAATAAACATCAACAGTTAAAAATGTAATAAGATAATAAATAAAAGCAGGGAATTAAAAAAAAATTCTTAACCCAAAAAGCAATTTGACAAGTAAGATATACCTGTATTAAACACAAAGCCACTTACAGTACAGGGAGCAATGAATTTTTCATGCAGGTAGACAGAACAATTCTTTTCTAAATTTAATAGACAGATTACATGACATCAGTGCCATTGATGGTGGGGTTTGGGACTCAGGGAAGGAGTGAGCACTGGCGTTTCTGTGAAGGCATCAGTTAGCACAGGCTCTGTATTCTTTATTGATTTGTGTAGACACTTAAGACTAAACGTTTTTAGTCCAAGGATCCCTTTTTCATCCCAGATGTGCATGCATATATTTCTTAGTGGTGCAGGCACTCTGCTCTAATTTTATTTTATTTTTTACTTTCCTGCTGTCACCTCCTTTCAACATCAAACTCACAGTCTGGTCATACTGTCAGTTGGTCAGGCTGGCAGTCTGTCTGTGAGACATCTTTATGTTGACCCATCATTGAGCCCACAGTTGTACAGAAAGACCTACAAAAAGTGTCAAAAGAAGTAGGGCATTGCTTTCCTTTTGGGCTGTTTAAAATTTAATGTGCAATGGCTAACAATCAAAAGGAAATAAGTAATATTCTTGAGCCTTGTTGCCTGGATAAAATTGTCAGGCAGACAGCAGTATAGGAGGAAGTGTGATTATGGTCCCAATCCTCTCCATTCATCCAGTGGAACAGGTACCACCTAGAATACTTCCACATACCCTAGCACCGAGCAAATATTTCCTTCCTTCGCTGCTGTTTCTCCTAGGGTTCCTACACATCTCTGGGAGGCAAAACCTTCCATGTGGGCATCTCCTTTTTCCAGCTGCTCTTCCTTCTAACTCTATGTGCCCACTGTGCCCATGAGGCTCTTAGTGTGAAATGAGAGTATAAGCTAAAGGGATGAGCCTCTAACTGTAAAGGGGCAGACATCATATA
>PVKH010033352.1:0-12033 GCA_004027955.1 Chaetophractus vellerosus | reverse complement strand
TGTTTTGCGGGCAGCAGTCCTCCATGTTTTTTTGCGGGCTGCTCGGCTTCCGCAGTTCGCAGGCGGCAGCTCCGCTTTTTCACGGGTGACTTTGCCATGCCCGTGGGGGCTCCGCCCTGCCCATGGTGGCTTTTTGCCTTGCCCACGGCGGCTCTGCCCTGCCCACGGCGGCTTGCCTTTCTCAAGGTCGTCTGCCCCTTCGGAGAGGTCCCCGGGAACCCAACCCTGGGCCTCCCATGTGGTACACCGGCGAGCTCTTTACCCACTGAGCTATCTAGCCGGGCCCCACCACAGGTTTCTTGTGGACAGTTGAAAAACCAAGGATGAACATGTTCCCCAAAACTAAACCTGCCTCATGAGGGTGGGCCCAGGCCTGCCCACCTGCTGTAGTTGGCTCTGTATTGCCTCATCAGGTGGTAGATGGGGAAATCAGAACAGTCGCTGGGATTTTTTTTCTAGCCTGGCCACATTTTTCAATTTTGAGTATTTCTTGATAAGTTTTTTAAGGAACATTTATGGTATTTTCTCTCCAAATATATATGAAAAATAATATACTAAATTGAGTTATTAGTCTTTAAAAATGTTCCTGCTAGAGTATAAAATACAAATGGCCAAAGAGACTTTTCAAACCTTTTGAGATCATCTTTTATTCCGAGGTCTGAAATCCAGTTTTGGAACACAAACCAAAGACTTTGACCTTCCTGAAAGATTATAAAGGCTTGTGACTTTTCATTTGGAAAAAATGTAGTCAGGGCACTGAATAGAGGTCTGAACCTCGATAGTGAAACCTATATAATTAGGATGTTAGATGAATTTAGACAAGAGAAATATTTATAGCTAAACCCAAACAAGAATCCTTGCAATAATTCAGTTCACCAATAAAGACTGTGTAAAAGAGTGGTTAACACTTTCGGCTCTTGATTCAGATAGAACAATTCTATATTCCAGCTCTACCACTAACTTTTTTTATAACCTTATTCAAGGCACCCATTCTATCAAAATGTCAGCATCCTCATCTGTATAAAATTTGAATAATAATAATGGACTTATCTCAAAAGGGATAATATGAAGATTAAATGGATTATGTGTGTAAGCATCTGGGACTTTGCCTAGTGCATTGTATGTCTTCAATAAATGTTAGCTTTCTTTTATTAGAAGACAAGTGATTTACCATGTAGAAGAAGTGTTCTTCTTTTTTTATTTTATTTTATTTTTTTAGGATGCATCAATTTACATAAATGTTACACAGAAATTTTAGGAGCACCCATATGCCACACCTCCCACAACCTCCCACAAATACATCTTTCATCAGTGTGGCACAACGCCTGTGATAGATGTACACATTTTGGGGCTTTGCCACCAAGCATGAAACACAGTTCAGACTGTAGACCACCCTCTCTCCCACACAGTTCTGCATGATACATGATGATATAAAATGGCCTATTCTCCATTGCAACTTCACCCAGCACAATTCCCAAGTCCCCAAAAAGCCCCTGTATTACAATTGCCCTTCCCTCTCCCTGCCCCCAAAGTGTCCAGTGGCCCCTGGCTCCACATGATTTTGTAATTTCTTCCATTGCATGAATCACAGCAAGTCTTTAACAGGATACCAACGAGTCCACTCTAGTCCATAGCTCTTCCCCCAATCCCGAGGAGTCTAGGATGGTGATGTCCCCTCCACCACCAAGTGAGAGGGGACCTATATCCCGTGGATACAAGTATTCTTCTTTAAATAATAAAAAAAAAACCTCTGGATATTATAAACATTATATTTTAACAGGGAACTCGTTAGGCAATATATTAATGAAACCAGAACCATAGTAAGAACGTTTCGCCAGGAACATTTTAGAACCACGTTAGCTGAAACCCTCTGATAGATGTAAAAGTGGCAGTCATTTCTTAATCTTAAAAATATAAACTGATTCATATAATGAGTCATCTCTAATTTCCCTGCAGTATTATGTGAAAATAAATGCAGGTCTACATCTTGAATATTATTTTTCCTTCAGACATTGAATATTGATTGGTAGGGAGCAAGGGATCAATATTAATAAATGTTTGAAGCTGTCAACTATGCTGCTAGGGGCAGAGGAAGGATGGGAAAGGGGAGAGAGAGCGAGCGAGAGAGAGAGAGAGATAGAGATATAGCCTGCCTGACAGAGCACTCTGTAGTCCATCTCATTACTTTCCATTCACCAGAGCTTAATATGAAAATGCCTCTGAGAATGGAGAAGCTGTTTCAACATGTCATTCCCACAGTAGGTGAGGTGTCAAGATATCATAACCAGTGAATGTCCTGAAGTTAGACACTGCCTTGTCACATTGAAGGCAAAGTCAAGGTGGAAAATGCCGTGTTTCCATTGCCAGGGTTCAAACAAATTGGAGGAATTTGGTATGCCTATACAGACAGGTTTTGTTTCAAAGAGCCTAAGAAATTTGCCTACTTAGATCCTTGTGTGAACTCTTGCTATGACAAATGAAGATTTTAAGATGTCAATGAAATTATAAGCTAGGTAGTAAACATTCCATGAAAGGGAAAGTACTGCAGCAAAATCTCCCTGCTAAGGACTAAAATTCCTTGATATAATTTGCTCAATCAAAGCCCTGTACCCTGCATACATTTGTAAGGTATTTTGTTTGATGATAAACTTGATTCATTGGTGTTGAAGGCATTTTGAAGTAATAAGTTAATGTGGAACTTCATAGATGATATGCTAGAAACTAAGAAGTGGAAGCAGCCTATGAGCTGCTATTTCTAGCAGAAGTATCTAGAAATGCTTTAAATTGCTGGATTTCTGATATTAACATAAGCATAAAAATGAGGATGAAAGCACCTTCCCTGTGTACCTTGCAGATCACATGTGATCCATACACCTCAATTGTTTAGTTAAATGATTGTATGGTAGCGAGGCACCTAATAGCCCTAGAGACCAATAAGTATTAAAGATGATATGCAGAAGATGGCAGTGGTTAATTACTTTATGTGGTACATATAACTGGGTAACCGAGAATGGAGGAAGAGTGAGCTAATGTTAACGTTTCAGGCCCTATGGTAGGGTTTTATATATATTATCACATTTAAGTGTCCCTCAACCTTATTGAGTGGATGTGATTATGATGACGAAATCATACCAGCTAATTTTCGTACAGGAGTTGACCTGTGCCAGCGCATTAAGCACATGTCATATATTATCTAATTTAAGTCTGTTGGCTTTTTAAAAATTATTTATTTATTTATTATTTATTTAGTTAGTTTTGTTACATATCCCATCCTTTCTGCTTGTTCTTGCTGTGTTCATTTTTGCGTTCTGCTTTGTCTCCCCCCCCGTTGCGGCGACCCGCCAAGTCAGCTCACTGCGCAGGCGCCTTTGCCCCGTTCGCGGGCAGCTTTGCCCCGCCCATGGCGGCTTGCCCTCTCAAGGGGATCTGCCCGCTCGGAGAGGCCCCGGGAACCGAACCCAGGGCCTCCCATGTGGTAAACCGGTGCCCTATCCACTGGGCTACAGTCGGCCCCTATATTATCTAATTTAGTTCCTGCATTCTTATATGGCAGGTATGATTAACCCCATCTTACAGATGAGTAAAATTGATTCACACAGAAGCATTGTGCATGTAGTGGTAATAAAAAGTAGAAAAAGAGAATGTGGAAGAAGAAATATCTATTGAGTGCTTACTGTGGGCCAGGTACTGTGCTGTGTTTCACCATGCTGTGAGGTAGGCACTCTTACCCTACCTTTTTTTATGAAGGAGGAAATAGACCTAAGTTAAGAAACTTTCCCAGGATTATACAACTAGTAAGATGGAAACAAAGACTTTGAACTCAATGCAGTCTAACTCTAGAATCTACACTCTTCACCATTTGTCTGTAATAAAATGGGATTATCATGATTTTAAGACTATTTTATTTTATTTTAAAAGACCCTCCCTATAAAGTAAGGATGCTTTTCTTTGCCAGAGATAAACAGGGTTCATGGGACAGACCCTGGGATCATTGGATAGTCTAAGACATCCTGGACTCCTGACCCATCTCTCTGAGCCTGTGACCTTTGCCTCTTTGTTGGGTGGATTTCATTGGCTTTATCTCCAGGACTCTTTATATGGTGTCCATATGAAATAGGTTCCAGATCCTTAACAAACACTCCCCACATCTGCCTGGAACTTAAAGTGTAAGAGTGGAGGGTTCCCACCCTAGCCCTAGTTCCTTGTACCTCCTGCTTTTAGCTGTGCTTGGCTTCACATGACCCATGTGGTTATACTCCTGTTGCAGACCAAGCAAGAAGATATGTTGATGCCTTACCCATTTTTAATGATATTGCTTTCCCTTGCCTACGAGCATTCCCATTAATATTTATATGCTTTAAAAGCATGTTTTTAGGGATAGGGACTGGGAAGTTAAGGTTCAGAAAGTACAGGGTTCCTATTTGGAGTGATGAATATGTTGTGGTAATGGATGGTGGTGATGGTAGCACAACATTGTGAATGTAGTTAACAGCACTGAAATATATATCTGAATGTGAGCAAAAGGGGAAATGTTAGATTGTATATATGGTGAGAGAATAAATTTTTAAAAATCTATGGAACTACAAGCCACAAAAAAGGAACCCTAAGTTAAACTATGGGCTTTAATTAATAGTACAATTATTAAAAAGTGCTATCATCAATTGTAATAAAACTTCCACACCAATGCAAGCTGTAGTGGTTGGGTGGTATATGGGAATCCTGTATTTTATGCATAATTGTTCTGTAAACCCACAACTTCTCTAAAGTGGAGGGGGGAGGACATAAAATCCACATATTTTGCAACTGACAAATGTACCTCCTGCAAATTGTAATTTGGTCATTCAGTTTTATAATGAACCACATACTGAAGGATAGTGTTTTCCCTTATTCACTTGGTAGGATATTATAATTTTTTTAAAAAGAGATTGATGTTTATAAAACTTTGGCTTAAAATAATTAATAGAATAATGACATTAAGTATGGTAGCCGTGGCACTCCTGTCTTGCAGTGTAGTTTTCTTACTCTCATTAGAATAAAGATGAGTTAAGACCATAATCACTTTAAATCACATTAAATAGGCTTTTTGGGTTAGTCTTTTCTTCAGATAAAGAAATGTCCACTGCTGTTCAGCTCATCTCTTGCCCCTTTTTCTCTGGGTTAAGAAAATGTCTCTGATTCAGAAGAATATCCAGTATCAATGTTGACTTTTCCCTTGAATCATAGCCAAATTGTTTTATTCCTAATTTTCTGTATGAATACTTGGTATCATTTTTACTAAAGCAGGGTTGCCAACCCATCTGGATGTTTTTCTCTTTGTATCCTAAATAAGGAGTTATTTGAACATCAGAAACAGTGATAAATCACATGATATTTAGAACCAGACCTGAGAATTCCAAAGGCAAAAGAAAAATCTCAGAGTCTGACTTACAATAAAATAGGATTGTCATGTTTTTATCGTTGTCTGTTTTGTGTTGGAGAAAAAAATAGATCATCATTTTTGTCCGTACAGTCACCCTCTGGTATGATCTCCATCTGGCTGTCTCCACAGCCCTGGGCCTCTTGACTCTGAGTAAATGTGTACCAGCAGCTATTAATAGCTGAATTCTACAACAGTCTGCTCTCACAGATGGAATCTGAGCTTTTGAAGACTAAGACCATAAAAACTCTTGCCACTTAATGCAATTAAGCTATCCATAAATAAGGAACTTTTAAAGCAATACACCAGCCCTTGTTTCTGGTTTTTGTGGCTATCACCCATTAATTTGGTCCTGGATGCGTAAGTTTATCCTGTATGATGTATGGATCTAGATATTAATCCAAAAACTGTAAAATTGCAAGAGAATGTCATTAAAAAGAAAAGAAATACCTAACTTGAAGGTATAATAGACAATTCCTTCTCAAATAAAAAAAGGAAAAGAATATTCTTTATACTAGAGAATGTGCATCATGGCTCCTAGAATACATGAAGATACGTAAGTCCATGTGGCAGGGGGGTCCTTCTTAACCTCTCTAAATTGAAACCCTTGCAGGAGTCAGGGCACCGCCATGGAAGAAAGTGTCCTGGCCTGGAATACACACAAACACTCCAAATAGGCCATGGAAACTCCCAATTCTTTTTCCCCTGAGCAAGGAAATATCTTAGTGTTTCTATTTGAGGAAGTACAAAGGAGATGGAAAAAGGGATTAGAGTCTAATTCTGGACCCTCTTTCTTCATGATCCCCTTGCTTCCCCAGTATTTACCAAGAGAATTAAAGGATTTATTAAATCAGATTAGCTGCTTGTGTCATCTGTTCTACACTCAATGATAACAGAGATGCACTGAGGCCAGAAAAGCGAAAACCCCTCTGTGCGTGGAGTTGATTCTTTACCAATGCTTATTATATTAATAAATTGGAGAAATTTTCTTTATTTTCTCATTCTGTTAGATTGTAGGTTCTGTGATGGCAGGACCGTGTTGATTTTGTTCACTTCCCTATCCGTAGCACCAACTATAGTAAATATTATTGAATAAATATACAAATACGTAAAGTCAGTTTGCGTGCTCTTGAAAAGGGTTCATAGAAATTCCTCCTCAGCTCTGCCTTGAACAATACCTCAATCATTTCCTGATATAAAAATTTGAAAACAGTATAGTTCATGTATTTTGGGGTGTTTCCCCCCCCCCCCATTTTTATTCATATATACGTTTACCTAACCCTAAGCTTTCATCCATGCTCCTTCTTTCCTATACTTGGGAACAGACTTTCCCAACAAAAATCTCCTGTGGTACTTTGAAAGTGATTCCCATTTCAAATAAGTTCATTTAGTGACATGATTTAGCCACTTGAACTAGATTTGAAACTTTTTTACCTATAGGCTTACAATGTAGAGTAGTAATCCCTGTCAATTCAGCTGGCCCATTTATTCATTCCTTCAGTTATTCCATTTGTGTGTGTGCGCGCGCGTGTGTATGTGTGTGTATATACACACCCCTATAATGTGCTTGGCACAAAGGATGCAATATTGAGCGTCAGAAGAAAGGTAGCCCTCCCTTCATGGACTTAATATGGGAAAGAAACAGAAATTTAACAGGCAATTTTTTAAAAGCACTATGTTCAGCTCAAATAGTTAGTGAGCACCTACTACAAGCCAGTGTTCCAGTAAGGTTGAAGAAATAAAGCATAAACATAAAAAGCCCGTTAATATATGCTGAATATCAATGTGAAAAAACAGATATCCCAGGGCAGTAGGTGACTTGTTGCCAAATGTATAGTGTAGGCAGAAATGATACATGGATGCAGAGAAAGATTAAGTTACTGCAACTTGGAGCCATCTGTGAATGTTCATGGAAGAAGGGAAATATCAACTCAATCTTTAAGAATGGGAAAGATTTGAATAGATGAAGAAGGAATTGCACAAAAATCTAATTTTTAAAATATAGAATTGTGGAATTTTCTGAATTTTGTATCCTAATAGAAAACAAAACCCCACCAAAATACATCTTATTTGAATTCCTTTATGCTGCAGGAAATAATCTCTAGTGGGTTTAGAGATGGTGAATTTGTAAATTGGTATGTCAGTGTACTTGTGATTCCAGGAACCTGTCCCATCTCTGCTTTGTTACATCATGGAATCTGGGGGATTTGCCTTGGATTAGATTTCACAAGGCAAGGGTTGCAATAAATTTCCTTTTGCCTCCCTGCTCTCAAAACTTGTTTTCAGGACGGACTTTAACATCCCAGGTGATAAGTAATGGAACCTACATTTTAATCCAAATATTCCAGCATGTTCGTGAATATTTCCTCAACTCTTGAATTTGGAGCTTATTTGGAGGGAAAGAACACTTACATTAACTTGTACTTGCTCGCATTTTTTGTAATGTAATTTGAAGTGGTTATATGATATCTCAGTGTAAAAGAGAAAAAGGAGAGACTTTTGTGATAGCATCGTCAAACCAAAGCTTGCTAGGAAATCTTAGTATTAGGCAATTCTTTTCCAAATAAACATGTAAGTGTGAGACACTGCATTGTGAGATACATGTCATTTTTCAAGTGTTGTGTCTCCTGCTGAACCAAGGGGAAAGGGGAGAGTGAGCTTCTTTTCCCAGCACCACGGACAGCTCAACAGCCCTCTGAACGTTTGTATCCTACACAGCATGAGTGAAGGACTGTCTATTTGATAGCATCAGCTTTGTGAAGCCCAGGGGAGCTGACCTGACCTTGTAATGCTCACTCAGTGACGAACATAAATTTACAATAGCAGTGGAGTTGCATTAAATGCTTATTCTGGAGGTTTCATTAGTGTCAATAAGTACGACACATTTGAAATTATTGATTTTTGTGTTTTTCTTAATTTAAAACTAGGGGAGGCTCAATTAATTACTGTGAAGTACCTTCATAGTGCTTTCTCTCTACTTTCATTAAAGCCCATTTCAATAATTACAATTCTACCACAAGTAAGTCTCATGAATCTACTTTTTTCAATGCACACCCCCCACCCCTTTTACCCAATGCTTAGACCCAAACTCAACCATCCAATGTATGGATAACCCTCTTCTGTGATTATAAGGACCAAATGGAAATCTATAGATCTTAATCCTGCAGCTTTGAAGAGGTTGCCCTAGAGAGTCGAAGACCTGACTGGTAAATCGGAGAGAGTAGAGCATGGCTGCTATAACCAGCAATATCTGCCCTCACTGGAATGAAGACCAGAGAGACTGAAGACCATAAATGGAGGCAACCTGAGCCCTGGGTATCAATTTGTTGACCTTCCCTATGACTTTTCATGTGATAAATATCCATCTGATTTTTTAAGGTGGGGGAAGGGGGAAGAGGAGACTGACTCTATATTCTGAGCTTTTGAAATAAAAATAGTCTAACATTCAATAAGCTTTTTGATTTTTTAATAAATTCTAGTATCCAATCTGATACAATTACATCTACCTAATCCAAGCCCTGCTTTGTGTAACTTCCTGTGGCATCTGATAAAGAAAGGTTTGTGGCTCAGTTGTTTAAAAATGGGAAGACGAAAATGGAATTTATTGGGGTTTTTGCCGGGATTCACTTTATTTTTTAGTTAGGCCAGTAAAAAGGATTTATTTGGGAAATGGGGGAAAGAACATAGTTTGCTGAGAAATGGAAGAGAAAGACGGAAATACACACCAAATCTTGGTGCGGGCCTCTCTAGGCAGAGAGAGCCTGGATTCACTTTAGATTCACATCAACCATCAGAAATCCAGGAGCAAAATAGGTTTCCAGCCCTAAACTTTCAGATGGTCCTTGGATTACTCATAAGCAAGGACCATTACAGCATAAGTTTGGTTGTGTCTTTTCCATCTTTACTTTTTCAAATTAGCCTGAAATTAGGCAATAGGGACTTAGTTTTGCTGAGTTTTGCAAATCACCCTGCCAGATTACAGGTGGGCTAATGGGTACCTTGGTTTTCCCAGAAATTAATACAGTGTTGTCTGAATTACAGTCTTAGGAGGGATATTAGTTTGTATTTGGGGGAGGAAATGAAGATGATTGTAGATCATTGGTTTTTATATATGAATTGCTTCTATGCCACCCAAAACTTATGGTTTCTATTCTGTGTGGTTTGTGGTATAGGTAGTGGACGGTCCATCCATCTTGAAGCACTTCATGAAATATAGAGATGGAAGGAGCAGTTTCAGTAAAAGTTGCCTGTGGCCAATTCCCAAGAGTTCATGGTCAGCACTTCAATCATGCAAGAGGGCTTGATGCTTTGTTTTGGGGGAACAGATATAAACAGGTAGAACTGAAGCATGTCTTTGGCATAAGACGTATTTGTTTTTAAAATATTTTTAAAGACCAAGACATTTATGGGAAATTATATATTTCTAATACCCCAAATTCCCATGTGCTTTTGTTATTTCTTTACCTTTCTTAGCAGAGAATTTTGAACCCAAGTGAATTCACTCTGATTTAGCTAAGCAAGTGTTTCAGCTAAGTGCATAGGAATGTCTGGGAAAGAAATGAGGCCATCCATCCACCTTAATCAAATAGTGGTAGGCATTTTTTTAAACTTTCAGGAATCTTGGCTCCCAGATTGTTTGTGATTAGGACAGTGATTTAGTAGGGTACACCTCTCAGGGTAGGTGGGGAGTTGTGCTTCACTACAACTCAGGGGATAATCTCTGCTTCTTTCAAAGAAAACCTATAGGACCATCATTAACTTGAAGTAAGGGGAGTAGAAGTACAGTTCCCAGAGATACCTGTCGATTTGTCCGTTCTCTGTTTCAAGTCTCCATGAGCCCTAATATATAGAAAATGTTTACCACAGGACCTGAAAAAGGGTAAACACTCAACAAATTTTAGCTTTTATTATTTTGACTATTGTTTTATGTTAGGAGGAAAATTTATTCTCTGCTTGAGAAGAAAAGGGATGTGTAATTGAGTCCATTTCCAAGATTTTTGAACTTCAAAGTTGATCAAACACTATGACATTTGGAATAAAGTTTCCAGGTCATTTTAAAACTAATCCTAGAAATGGCTTTGAAGATCACCTCTTCCCTCTTGATGTACGTTTTGCTCTTTATGTGATATGTCCTCCAAGTTAACACTCTGGCAACAGAGCAAGCCCACCATAGGCAGTGACAAGCAGGTTGTCAGATAAAAACTCCAGACTGAAAGCAGAGGCAGGGGCTGAGCTCCAAGTTGGAGCAGAAGCATGGGTGACCTCTTGGCTCAAACAGAGGGAGTGTCTCCAAACAGTCCCTTTTGCCAAAATATTCAGCGTTTCTTGGATAAAAACTGCAGTCCTTTGTTCTCAAAGATGTAAGAATGATATTTAATGCTGGCTCACTTCTTCCTAGGAAGTCTAATTTTAGGGACTGGATTGCTTTTTAGTATCGAGAATGTTATGTCCATCTATATAGAAATATTTATCTTGGTGTTTTTTTGATGATAAAAGCTTATCCATTTAACAAATGTTTACTGTGTGCCTAAAACTATTCTAGGTGCTGGAGACAGAGCAGCGAACAAGGTCAGCACAGTCTCTGCTCTTGTGGAGCTTATATTCTAATTGGAGGAAGAGTATAAAAAGCAAATTAGAATGTTATATGGTGATAATTGATATGAGCAGATCAGAGCAGTGGGAAGCCAACATTAAATGGTAGATAGAAGAGGTCATGACCCAAAAATCTAAATAACGAAAAGGTACCAATGATAAGAAAATTTAGAAAAAAAGAACTCCCTGCAGAGGAAATAGCAGGTGCTAAGGCCCTGAGAACAGTAATAGGCTTACAGTGTGTGAGAAGCAGAAGGCCAGTGCAACTGGAGCATAATGAATGAGAGAGAGAGTGGTAGGAGAGGTAGGCCGGTTCCCAACCATATAGAGGCTTGGAGGCCATGATAAGAAGTGTGATTTTATTCTGAGGGCAAGAAGTCGTCATTGGAGAGCTTAGAAGTTAGGGAATGATGCAATCTGATCATGCTTTCCAAAGATCACTTTTGAAAATTTGCATTCTCATTTGCAAGGCTATGCTCTAAATTGGGGAGCCAGTTCTCCTTCTGGCATCTTACTGATTTGTTATTGTACTAATTTCTTTTCTTGTAAAATTAGCATATCTAGAAAAGCACCCAGCAAGATGCAAATGATTGGTCAGCCATACCATTTTTAGATGTACTGATTTTTTTGAAATGTGAAACAATACTTTACATGGAAATAACAGTTGAAGGCTAAGCCCTGGTCCCACCTGGGCTGCTGACTCACTGCTACCTTGGCAAAGTTACTTATCCTCTCAATCTGTTCTTCCCTATTGGTAAAATGGAGATATCAGTGCCTCCTTTGCTTCCCTCACTTAAATGTTAGGAGGATATAGTGTAATAGTAATAATAATATGTGAATATGCTTTTATGAAATACAATGGGGCAAGAGTACAGCTGAAAGCTAAATCCATTCATGTAATTATACATTGTAGAGTAGTAGGCACAGGGGCTCTAAATAGTTAATAATAATGGTGGCCGTTTTACTGAGTCTTAATTAGGGAATAGGCACTACGCATTTTCTCACTTATTTCTGATTCCAACCAT
>PVKH010033351.1:0-12022 GCA_004027955.1 Chaetophractus vellerosus | reverse complement strand
AACCCAGCACAATTGAATGGCTGAAGGAGAGAATGCCTCCATGCATTTCCCAGCAGCAAGCAGAGCCATGATATTTTTGTAGTTAATTGGGAGAGAGCTGATTTCCTACGATTGGAAACTCCACACTATAGTCAGGGCTTCCTATTTTTGTGGGGGGTGAGGAGGGAGAGAGTATACTGGAGCAAGAAATGAAGAAAAGACAAGATAAAGGAGAGCATCTGCCTATTTCTCCATTTTATGTCTATTCCAATTTAACCCAGGGCTGTTTGAAGACACAAATTTTTAAAAACACCATCTAGCCATTCCTCAAAGTACATACAAGTCAAGGCATTTAAAGAATGACAATAATTCTAAGTTGAATAGAGAATGAGGTTATGATCCATCCTTAAAGTCTTTTCTAGATAAAAACTTGAACTTTTAACAACCTGAACTTTGCCTATTTAAATGTATCCCAGGTTCCATCTCCTTGTTTTTCCTCCACAGATGAAAAAAGCAGGGTCCCTGTGCAGACCAGCACAAAATGAATGTGATTTCCCTGAAGTATGTTCTGGCCACTCCCCTAGATGTCCTAAGGACCAATTCCAAGTAAATGGATTTCCTTGTAAGAACGCAGAAGGCTACTGTTTCATGGGGAAATGTCCCACCCGGGATGATCAGTGCTCTGAACTGTTTGATGATGGTGAGAGGCAATCTCAGTGAATGACTGATAAAGATCATAGCCTTTATTTATCTCTTACGGTCCTTAGGAATTTGGGGGCAAGATTGGAGGAAATGCTTCGAAGCTATTACTGAGCATCTCTCTAGATGGAGGTTTCATGACCTTAATCTTACCTCTGCTAGTACTTGACTAGTTCAGTATGTGGGATAAGTTATGTTTGTTATTTTAGTACGGGTATACTCCTTCCTAAAATATCCTGAGGCTATAGGGTAGTTATTTATTTATTCCATTCTGCTTTATCACTAAATGATACAGAAAGTCCAACCTTATTAGAAAAATAGGGTCTTTTATGACTCATGATATTCATGCTTTCATTCTTTTATTCTTATCATAACATTTTGAACCCCAGAGGCAAAAGGGAGTCAAGACATCTGCTACAAGTTGAATAAAAGAGGAAATAAATTCGGATACTGCAAAAACACGGCAAACAGATTCATTCCCTGTGAAGAAAAGTAAGTGTCTTATGAAGAAAACAAACAGTGTTTTGCAAAGTCAGAATAGTTCCTGTTCTGATAGGAGCTGACCTCTTTTTACTGAGGAGACTGGGAAGAGAGGAGAGGAGAAATGGAGTGAGCACACATCCTTGACATTGTTCACCGGCATTTAAGACGTTACAAAGGAGAGAAAAGAGCAAAAGAGAGGAGGGGGCACATAAGTGGAAACGGGGAAATGAGGAACAGGGGAGGCAAGGGGTGAAGCCAGAAAAAGAAAGGTGGAAGCTGAAATTGGAAGAGAGAGTGAGAGAATGGGAAGTTAAGGCCTGAATTAGAAAAGCATGAGCTGAGCCATACTTCCAGGGTTTTATATGCCAGCAAAACTGTGTTCAGGTTCAACTCTGTTCCTAAGTGCACGCTGTGAAAATGACCAATCTACCTAGTTTCCCTTAAAAAAATGTGTTACAATAATAGCAGCCTCATACATTTGTTGTCATGTGCGCTGTGCAAAAAGAATGATAAGGAAGTCTTAGTGTTGTGATTCAAGGCATGCTAATTCAAAATAATAAGTATTTTCTGTAAATTGCATTAATGTTGATTTCTGAGAATCACAGATAAATCAAAAATAAATATAATTTTATAATCTGTATTCATCTCAGTTCCCAGAGTCAGCACATTGCTCTCTCTCCCAGCCCCTTCTCAACCTGCTGCTGAGCCTGGATGTAGAAAAAAGTGGCCAGGCTATTATTCCACTGCCATCTTAGCCTCTAAAGTCCTATCTCTGGTCCGAAGTCTGAGAATACTCTCATTTTTCTTCAGAGATGTCAAATGTGGAAAGATTTACTGTGCTGGAGGACAGCACTCCTCTCTCTTTGGAGAAGACAAGATCATCTACCTTAATATTGCAAAGCAGAATGCCACTGTGGAATGCAAAACCTTTTATTTGTCTCACAATTCCAGTGATCTTGGCTTGGTTGATCCTGGAACAAAATGTGGAGATGGAATGGTAAGATGAAAAGCCACTTAAAAAAACCCCCGGACCCTATTACTGGTACAAAGCAGGAAAAAAATGGCATTTTAAAATTGAGCAGAGTAGCAATAACACTATAATAAATATTCATTTAGCCTCATCTTAGTTATATCAAATGATATGTAATTGTTATAAATGTGCTTAATTGGGGTCTCATAGTAGAAATCTAATTAACTTTAGGCATACTTTTTTTCTAATTAATATAACTATGCAGTAGTCATAAATTCTTCATTTTTTATTCATTCAACTATATTTAATGAGCATGTACTATGGTGCCAGTGACTGTGCTAGACACAGGGGATGTAAAGATGGGTTCACTTGAGAATTTTATGGATTAGCTTAAATAGACCATTGCAATTCAATAAAGCTGCTTACAACCAATGTGCATTTGGAATCCAGAGGAAGAAGTGGCTGACTTTGTTTATAGAATACTGGCTGGCATCATAAATGAGGTGGCATTTCAGCTTTCACCTGATGAACAGCTTTCCACACATGGGAAACGGGAAAAGACTTTTTAGAAAGAAACATCCTCATAATATGCAAAGGTACAAAGTGTATGGCATATTCCATAAATATGACAAGTTCACCATGGCAGAAGCTTGGGTGAAATGGCAAGAGATGAGATTGAACAGGTCGAATGAGTCCTAAAGGGAAAGCATTTACAATACCAAAATAAAAACTTTAGAATTGGGGCCGGCTGTATAGCTCAGTGGATAGGGTGGCGGTTAACCACATGGGAGGCCCTGGGTCGGTCCCCTCGGGTGGGCGAATAGCTAGAGAAGGCAAAAGCCGCCACGGGCAGGGCAAAAGCCACCCGCGGGCAGGGCAGAGCCACCCGTGGGCAGGGCGGAGCCACCTGCGAGTGTGCAAGGCCACCGCTTACTGGTGAAGCTGACTCGGCGTGTCACCGCGAGGTGGGGGGAGACAAAAAGCAGAAAAT
Organism: Chaetophractus vellerosus; assembly: GCA_004027955.1. Lineage (NCBI taxonomy): Eukaryota > Metazoa > Chordata > Mammalia > Cingulata > Chlamyphoridae > Chaetophractus > Chaetophractus vellerosus. The sequence goes on along the minus strand of PVKH010033351.1, from coordinate 8,900 downwards.
AAAACAAATCTTAAAAAAAATAAACTTTAGAATTTGTACTATATACAATAGGTAGCTCATCAAGGCTTATATACACAAAAATATATGGACAGCATAGAATATAAAGAATCAGCCATTTGAAATGAAATGATTTCTCTTTCCCTTTCTCCCTATACCACCATCCACAAACTTTACAGGGATAGTCATGGAATGTGACAAAGTAATGAATTGGGAAACAAAAATTCAGGATGGAAAAAAGGAATAAGAGTTTAATGATTTCATGATGATTTACACTTTGAATCCATATTTAACTATAAATTTTCCAATTAAAGTGTTTGAAAGAATATCAAAATAGTAAGAAATCTGCATTTGTGTAAATTTAGGTATGAATACCAACCACAAGGTAGAAAGTTCAAGGACTTTGAAATAAGATAGAGTGTATGGGGCAAGGTTTTGAAGAAAAACCAAAAAATGTGCTGGTCATATCAGGTAAGTAATCTCAGTGGCAGGATGCACTCCCCTTGATCAAGCTCCACTAAGAGTGGCAGGGACTGAAGAAAGACTCTGATAAGAGAGCAGTTGTTAAGAACAAATCCTGATCTTATAAATATATCATGAGCAAGTACCTGCGCCTATTCCTTCAAAATAAGGCTTAATACAGAAGTACACCAATCACAGTGGAGGCAGTTCTTTAGCTGATTCCTAACGAAGGCATTCGTGGGTAACAAGTGCCAGTCTATGGGAATATTCCAAAGGCACTAGTTAAAATATTTTGTATTTCATTTTTGCATTGAAATATTATTTTTAGACGTGTTGAACTTAAAATGCATAAAAGCATTCTAGTTTCTCTCTAGGTAAATTTTACTTTGGCATTGGAAGAGAGAGCACAAACAAATACCAATGCCCCCCAGGAGCCCTTTTCCTTAGTTATGCTACAATACTGGCTGCATAGAATATAAGAAGGAAAGGAAAGGTAAAAAGAAGGGAAGGGAAAGGAAGGAGTAAGGAGAAGAGGGGAGGGCAGAAGAGAGGAAGGAAGGGGAGGTAAGAAAAGAAAAGAAGAGGAGAGAAGACAAGGAAAGGGAGAAAGGGAGGAATTTAACTAGTTAGTTCATTTGTTCTCTAGCACAGAAGAGTTGCTGCAAAATTGTCTCTATAGTTATCTCTCTACTAAATAAAATAAAAATGGAAAATAAAACACATTTCTAAAATTCTCTTTAGCTGAGACTGTAAGAGTCGAAAAGAGATCTACATGGGTTTTTAAACAACCCATCCCAGTACTCAGTCATGTATATAGAAAGACCATTCTATAAAGATAAGCAAAGAAGAAAAACACAAATGGACAAGTGTTAAAAAACGAGACCAATTTGAAAAATCATAGACAATAGTCCCCATGAAAGACACACATTTTAAACTTCCTTTAGAAAAAGTCAAATGTATATTCTTAATAAAATAAAAAAGGATATTAAAAAGATATTATACCTAAAAATGGATAATTTGAGATCAGCAAGCATTGACTTTAAATTACAAAATAAATCATGATTGTTAGTTTACATAATATTTGGGTGATAAACCATAGAGTACATGCTAGAAAATATCACTAAATTAGAAGTTAAGCTTCATAACAGAAGAATAAGATAAATTAATAAAATAGAGAAGAAATAAATAAATGCAGGAAAAAACAGTTTGAAGATTCCGATATAGATTTAAATGGAATTCTTGATAAAGAAAACAGAGTAGAGAGAAAAGAGAAAATAATTACAGAAAGAATAATAATAAATATCTCTGAGCTGAAGAATGTAGAAAATTTTTAAAAAACCCAAAAATTTAGTACCAGGAAAAATCATAGAAAGAGATGAGAACTTAAGACATGCCCTCATGACATGGAGGTCAAGAATCAAAAAATGTGCTATACGCATACAGGAACGCAGTAATTGTTTTCCTAAAGAAAAATGTGTCAGGGTTCCATTACATTTCTCTACAATAAGAAATGCCAGGAGATAATTCAACAATATCTACAGAGTATTGCAGAACAGAAATAATGGGACCTTAAAACAATACATATACCCAAGTTCTTAGACAGAAAAGCAATTGAGCACCACTTTCAGACATTTAACGGCTAAGAAAATATACAGTCATATATAGACTGGATATCTTTTCTGGATAGAAAAATATTCAAGAAATTACCCCAGCCAACTGAGAAACTAATTTGAATTGAGAACTTAAAATGAGGAGATATGATATTAAAGAAATGGTGACAAATAACAAAATGCATAAAACTTTCAAGTAAATTCCAGGCATTTGTTGCTAATATATGAATTAGTCTGCCAAAGGGGTGCTGATGCAAAGTATCAGAAATCTGTTGGCTTTTATAAAGGGTATTTTTTGGGGGTACAAGCTTGTGGTTACAAGGCCCTAAAGTGTCCAACTCAAGGCTGCTTTCTCACCAAAGTAAGTTGCCACGTGTTGAAGAAAGATGGTGGCTGATCTCTGCCTGGTCTCTCGGGCCTCTTCGGCTGCAAACTATCAGGCAAATGGCTCCTCTCTGTCCACATGGCTTTAGCTGTTTGAGCCTTCTTTCTGTCACATGGCAGAACCAAAATGACCAAGTTCTTTCCTCTTCCTGTGTGTCTTCTTGAGTGAGTATCCATATATATAGACCCACCAAGGGGGCAGGGACTCAACTGAGTCACACCTTACTGATGTGGTTGAATTGAAACTCTGATCCTGAAAGGTAATTTAATCAAAGATCTCAGGTGAATCTAATACAATAAAAGGGTATCACAGCCAGAGGAAGAGATTAGTTTATAAACATAATCTTTCTCTTTTTGGGATTCATAAATAATCTCAAACTGCCTCAATATATTTTTAATGCAAATGTGAAAAGGTATCTCAAAAAATGAATAACAATATCACGTATTTAAAACCTCCATTTACTCAAACAAATCTTGACCCAAGGGGAAGAGGAAAAGAGTGAAAATATAACAAATTTCTTATCTTACGCAATGAAGAGGTAATACTGATTTCTTCGTGAAAATAATAGAATTTTTTAGGCTCAAAAATTCTAATGCAAATTAAATCAAAGTTTAATAAAATAGAATATATAGCTTTCAAAATGAAAAACAGAATTGTATAATAAAACTGATAAATATAGTCAAAGGAAAGTTCAAATGTCAAATATTAAAAGTCATATAATAAGATAACAGGAGTTGGATTAAACATATGACCTGTCAAATAAATGTGAATGGATTAAAAACTCCCTACTTAAAATTTTAAAAATTTCTGAATTAGTGGCAAAGAACGTACAGAAGAATGTTCTTTATAAAAGAAGTAGCTAAAAACAAAACAATAGTTAAAAATAAAATAAATGGACAAAGATGAGCTAGACAAAACCCAAAAGTAACAAAAACATTTCATAATACAAAGTACGTAAAAATAGGAAAATTTAAAATAAAGTGTATTAATTATAAAAAAGATTAATTGATAGCAATAAAATATCCAACCAGCAATTATGACATAAGCATGGATCCTTATGTCAAAGGAAAACTTGATAAATAATCATTAATAAATTTATATATAATATTTAATGTACAGTATATCCTTTCCAAATATCCAATAAACATTTACAGAGGATTTCTCCTTCCATGGAAGACTATGCATGTAAAGATTCATAATAGAAATAAACATGTAAATTATAAATGCAAGTAGTTCTAATTCATACTGTTTACTTCATTTCTAGGTATGCAGCAATGGAGAGTGCGTGAATCTTAAAAAGTTCTACAATACAACCAGTTGCTCTTCTCACTGTGATGAAAATGCTGTAAGATTTGACTGCTTTCTTTATTGTCTTACCAACCATTTATTTACATAGCATATGTATGTATGTATGCATTTATGCATGCTTGTTTTTTAATCCAATATATATTTGGGATTCATTTTATGCACATCATCAATAAAATTGGTCTGAACAGACAAATACAGGATTACACATAGATACTGCCAGTATTACAAGTACATACTTTATTATAAAATTGGACTGGTAATCTAGAAATATAGCAACTTATATATATAGATATATGAGCTTTAAACCTAAAGTTTGGCTCTATTATAACATCACTTATAGTTTAATTACAGCAATATAAATATTAGTCTAATGTTCCCAAGACAAACAACAAAAATTATATATTTTCTCTTACTCAAATAACACTGTTCTATCCTAGCCGTCCCTAGCAATTTGAGTTTGTAGGTACCATCTTTCTGATTAATCAGTAACACATATATAGAGTTGTGTATTAGTCAGCCAAAGGGGTGCTGATGCAAAATGCCAGAAATCTGTTGGCTTTTATGAAGGGTATTTATTTGGGGCAGATGCTTACAGTTACGAGGCCATAAAGCATAAGTTACTTCCCTCACCAAAGTCTGTTGCCATGTGTTGGAGCAAGATGGCTGCCGAGTATGCCAAGAGTTCAGGCTTCCTGGGTTCTTCTCTTCCTGGGGCTTGTTTCTCTCCAGGCTCAGCTCCTCTACTCTCTCCACAAGGCCAGCTGTAGACTATCAGGCGACCAGCTCTCTCTCTCTCCCCACAGCTCGATTCTCTCCAGGCTCAGCTGCTCTGCTCCTCTGTGTGCTTACTTCCCTGGCTCCAGCATCAAAACTCCAAGCTCCCTTCTCTGCAGTGAAGTTTCTCTGTGGGTCCCCGCCCACCAAGGGGGTGGAAACTCAACGTCCTACTGACATGGCCCAATCAAATAAAAGTGAAACTTCTGAATCCAATATAAAATCTAATGTGACCAGAGGAAAAGACCAGTTCACAAACATAATTCAATATCTATTTTTGGAATTCATAAATAAAATCAAATTGCTATAACTTGTATATGTATCAGGTACTCTTCCAAGTGCTTTGCATACATATTAACTTTTAAAATCTTCATACCAACCTTATTAAACTGAGTTAATCCCATCTCCACTTTTACAAATGGGGAAACAAAGGCACAGTGATGTTGTATAATTTGTGAGTGGAAAAAAATGAGCTTTAAATCCAGAAACACCTGCTGCAGAGTCTGTGCTCTTAACCATTATACATTGTTCTTCAATGAAGTAAACACTGTGCCACCATTTTTCCATGGCAAATATGATCACTTTTTAAATTAAGCCCCGTCAAATTCTGGTCTTTGGCTGTGATGTATCCAACTCCAGCAGGGGCTGTTCATTTAAAGAGATTGATGCTTTCTGGATAAATTATGCTGTCGTGTTCATCTGTCTTTGTGGTTGTCAGAATCATTCCCTTGCTCAACGATTTTCTTCAAAAGTGGTTGCTTTATGCATTTGATTTGCTTACTTTTGTGCAATGTTGATTTCTTTCATACGGTTTAGTTAATCAATCAAAAGTTTGTGTGCATGTGTGTATGTGTATATGTGTTTGTTGTATAACTAGCACTAAGCTAAGTGAGGTGAAAATGTCGTTTGTTTGACAAAATTATATTGACTGCTCTCCTAGGATGACCATGAACTCGAGTGTAAGTGTGAAGAAGAACAGGCATCTCTAGTCTGGGAAGATTCCCTAAATGTAACCAGTAAGCATTCTAGGATATAATTATTCAAATTAGATCAAATTATATATATTTTTCTGTAGCAAAAGCCCAATTAGTGATAAGCTGTTTTCTTATTTTCTAGGTTCGTTACTTCTTTGTTGAGTTTCTATATGTCTGTATTTTTTTTATTATTTTGCTTATTTGATGCCCAGATTAGAATATACCACAGTTGTCTTAGATTAAATGTACTGTATCTTCTTCTATCTACATTTGGCTTAGTTCTTCTAAGAACTCATAACCCAACAAGGTATTTTCTATATTCAGTTAAAAACTGATGACAAAATTTTTCCTACAGTGGTTTCTTTAAACATAAGGCAGCCTTAGGTGGTATCAATTGCTAATACAGATAACTTGTATGTTTTGCCTTTTCACTCTGTCTAAGAAAAACATTTGGAGGAAAATTAAAGTCCTTTTGGAAAGAGTAAGCAAGATTATAACAGCTCACTTAAAAAGGGAGATGTTAGTATTCTACTGTCCTGAAGGTGACACCCTGGCCAAGTCCCGTGTTTTTTAATGTTGCAGATATCACCACCCTGGTTGTGGTATTTGTGCTTATTTTTTTCGGAATCGGAGCTGTCATATTTTTAATTCATCACAAAAAGTGTATTAAGTTGAAGCAAGTTCGGAGGTAAGTCTACATTTTCTATGTATTGGAAGGGGCCAATTACAGAAAATATATAAGCTTTGTGGCCATGTAGGATACTTGATGGAGGGAGGGGGAGAGGAAACTCTAAGCCTCTTATATTAAAAACTTACTGATGCTAGCTCCCATGCCCAGACACCGTGATTTGTTATAGAGTGCAACAAGGGCATCAGTATTTTTATAAGCTTCTAAATGATTTAATGTTAACCATTGGCTTATCCTACAGCTGTTGTCAATGTTCAATTTCCTTCTTGATAGCTCACCTGAAGATACACTGGGAGTGGAGAATAAAGGATACTTGGGTGATGAGAAGAAGACAAAGAATGAGCCAGTATTACCAGATATTCATCCCTTACAAGTAGGAAGCTTTGATTTGCAAAAGATAATTAATCAATAAAAAAGTAATTACATCTGAGTTTAATCTGGAATTATCACTAAACTTAGAGTCATGGGAGATGCAGAAGAACGATTTACCATGGTTCCAAACAAATGAAGATTTCAATCTAAACATGGGGAAGAGGGCCTGACTAAAATAAATATGAAACAATAACCAAAACACTATTTAATTCAGAGTGAAATACATTTATTAAATAAGATATTAATTTGTGTACTATTGGAAAAATATATGAACATAGACAATATTCTGGGCCATAAAACAAGTCTTAACAGATTTAAAAGAATTCAAGTAATATAAAATATGTTCTCTGCCTATAATTAATTTATAGAGATAAGGAATAAAATGATATTGGGAAAATCCCCAACTGGAAATTAGATAACAAATTTTAAGTAACCAATGGGTCAAAGAAAAAAATCAAAAGGGAAATTAGAGAGTACTTTGAACTGAATGAAAATGAAACATAACATATTAAAGTTTGTGGGGTAAAGCTAAAGCAGGATGATATTTATAGCACTAAATGCTTATTTTAGAAAAGAAGAAAGGTATCAGATCAATAACCTCAGTTTTCAATTTAAGAAACTAGAAAAAGATAAGCAAATGAAACAATGTTAAGCAGAGGACAAGAAGAAGTAAAGTTCAGATTTGTAACTACTGAAACAGAGAACAGAAAAACAATAGAGAAAATCAATGGAAACAAAAGCTAGCTTTTAAAAGTAATCAACAACACTTACAAACCTCTAGCCAGACTAATTGGAAGAAAAAAAAAAAGTGCATCAACACAGATTGTCAAAATCAAGAATCTAAAATGTGATATCACTAGAGTTTCTACAAATATTAAATTGATAATTAGAGAAGAAAGTGTTGTTCAATAGATGCCACCATGTTGATAAAATGGGGAAAAAATGAAAAATACAAATTATAAAATTTTATTCATGAAAAAATAAATAACCTCAGTAACACTATATCTATTAAAGAAATTGAATCTGTAGTTAGAAACCTTCCACAAAATAAATACTATGATCATATGTCTTTACTGATGAGTTCTCCCAGCCATTGAATAAAGAAATAATACCAATTTTACGTAAACTCTTCCAGAAAATGGGAAGGAAGATATAGTTTCCAACTCATTTTATGAAGCCATTATTTCTCTGATGCCTACCTATACACCCCATAAGTTTGTGTATGTTTTGTTTTTTGTTTTCATTTGCCTGAAGATATTTCCTAATTTTGCCTATGATTTTCTTCCTTTGACCCATTGGTTATTTTTTAGTGCATTGCTTAATTCCCACATAGTTGTGAATTTTCCAGTTCTCCCTCTGTTATTTGATTTCTAGTTTCATTCCATTGTAATCAAAGAAGATACATTTTATGATTCAATACTTTTAATTTAATTTAAATTTTTTAAGGAGGAACTGGGGATTGAACCCAGGACCTCGTACATGGGAAGTGGGAGCTCAACCACTGAATTACATCTGCTCCCCAGTGAGAGCTGGCTTTTCGTTTGTCTGTTTCTTTGTTTTTTAGAGGTAACAAGGATCAAACCTAGGACCCCATACATGGGAAGCATGCACCCAACTACTTAAAAAATTAAAAGCTCCCCTTTTTAATTTTTGAGACTCATTTTTGTGTCCTAACATGTGGTCTATCTTGGAGGATGTTCCATGTGCATTAAAGAATAATGTGTGTTGTGAAGCTGATGGGTGAATTGATCTATATATTTCTGTTAGGTCTAGGTGGCTTATACTATTATTCAAGTTTTCTCTTTCCTTTTTAATCCTCTCTCTAGATGTTTCACCAATAATATCAAAGTCTTCTACTATTAATGTAGAACCATATATTTTTCCCTTAAATTTGTCAATATCTGCTTCATATATTTTGGCTTTACCATTAGGAGCATATATATATATAATTGTTATGTCTTCATGTTGAATTGACTCCTTTATCAGTATATAGTGACCTTAGCCTCTCCTAACAGTTTTTGACTTACAATCTATTTTATCTGATATTAGTATAGTTACCTCAGTTCTCTTTTGGTTATTATTTGCAAGGTCTATATTTTGTTCTAACTTTTGCTTTCGAACAGCTTGTGTCTTTGAATTTAAGGTGGGTCTCTTGTACACAGTGTCTAGTTCTGCCATGCTTTTTTATACACTCTGCCAATCTCTGCCTTTTGACTGGAGAGTTTAATACATTTATTTTTAAAGTAACTACTTATTAGTGCAAAACTTTATTTCTTTTGCTGCCTCAATGCACTGTCTGGTGTTCTTTCCTTTTAGTCTGAAGAACTCCC
>PVKH010033350.1:0-12032 GCA_004027955.1 Chaetophractus vellerosus | reverse complement strand
ATTTTGTTTGAACCAATATAAAATAAAGTCCACCAGCCCTAAACCCACCCCTCTGAGATGGACAAATCCTCGGCCAATCAAGGGGAGTCAAGATAACCTGACCATGTTTTATAACTGTAGGAATCGCTTGCCATCCCTAGAAGATTGCAGCTGCTTCCTTCTGGCAAGTGCTCAGGCTTCCTTGCTGCAGCAAAGCTTTTGGTAGCCTGAATAAAACCGTGTCTGCAGACTCAACTCCGATTTTTTTTTTTTTCCAAAGGTCAGAAACACACTTCTTAACCATACCCAGAACGCTCTGAAGCTCCAGGCATGAGAACACCAAGTTTAATTCAGAGGACAGTAGAAGCCAGCAAATCACACCATGCAAATTGCCCATGAACAAAACATTTGGGGCACAATTCAGTTCAGTTCAATTCAATTCAACAAATATGTACTGAGAACCACTAAGCGTTGGCCACTGTGCCAGCCCCCATTCCAAAGGAGGGTGGCCTGTTTGTTTGTTTGTTTTTAAGGGATTTGTTCTACACAGGTGGCTTTCATAGGAATGGGTAGAGGGGTTGCAGGGGTGGGTTTCTAGGCACCCGACTTAAAATCCTGCTGTTACTCACTTTGTTCAGTCATAAACTTGAGATTTTACACATGCCAGCTGGATGATTCAGGCAGGAAGGGGGCAGCAAGCTTTTGAACTTCACTTTGTATTATGTTAAACGTTCCAAGTATGCAATCTAGGTCAAGAATTTTCCAGTCTGCTTACTAAAGTCTTTACTTCTGTTTAAGCCAAGTTGACTACAAATGCCACCTCCCAGACCTAAGAGTCAACTACTCAGTCGCTGTGAATGGGGCCATCTAACCTGGGGCCTGGCTCCCACTCAGAGGGCAAAGCTTGCCGGGAAGGGAGGCTTGGAAAAGGGGTTGGGCTTGGTTCCCTGACGGTGCTTGGCTCGATTCACATGCTCTCAGGCTGCCAGGCCCCCTTCTCCTGTGGGAGCCGATTCCACACCAGAGGGGAAGCTCGTATCAAAGCAGCAGATTGCTCTCAGTCAGCAGAGATACATCTTTGCCCCCTCTGATGGGCTCGGCTGGTCTGACAGCCACAGGCAAGACGTGTTTTATTTGTGAACATCCTTCTACTTTCATCAGATAATGGACTCTAGTTAGGACACAACACAGTGAACACAGCATAAACATTGGGATGTGCAGCTGGAACGAGTCTGAATATCAATAAGACCGCTGGGAGCCAGGGAGGTAATAAGTCAGGAATGCAATGGAGATAGGTTATTAAAAGAGGAGCTTGTGAAAATCTGCAACAAGGCAGAGAGTTTAGAGCATGGCTTGCTTACAGAAGGACTAAAGGCAGCCTCCTCTCTCATCTCTGTGGCTAACCCCCTGGGTTACTGGATACCCCACTTGAAATCCTGCCGTCACTCACTTTGTTCAACTGCAAAGTTGAGATATTGAGATTTTACACTTAAAAAAACATTCTAGGGTACTGTAACAACGCACGCGTGGAAGCTTTATGAAAAAAGCAAAAAGTGCCGCACAAATGTGAAATTATGATATTCTTGATTTTTAGAAGTGGCTGCAATGACACTTACATGTCTGGGTCCTCTTGGTAATTGAATATCAGTCAATGCTCTGTTTTGTAACAGAAATCTCTCAGGGATATATCTGGCATTAAAAGAACCAAAAATGCCATCTGCTGTGTTATGGTCAAAACAGACGGACTTTTTAAATTAGCTTTGTATTAGTCAGGATATGGATGGCTATGCTGCAATAACAAATAAATCCTGAAATCCCAGTGGCTTAACAGTAACATAAAAGGAAGATATTTATCTCTTTCTGAGGCAGCATCCAGCATATCTTCGGCATTTCTCCAGTGTCTCTCCTCCAAGTAGTTAGCTCTGAGCTCCAGGCTGCTTTCCCCTTGTAGTGACACCATGACTTTTTGCACTGCCCTGGAAGTGGAGAAGAGGGCTAGAATATCCCATGAGATGTTTTGTAATAGTTATACCAGGAAGTGGCTTATCACTTCTACTCTTATTCTTTTGTCTGGAACCCAGTTATATGGCCCCAACCCAGCTGCAAGGGAGGCTGTGCAATGAAGACGTGGCCATTTTGGTGAGTGCTGTGACTGCCTCCCCTTTGTTTAGGAGAGTATCTGACTAGGGAATATCAGAGAAACCTTGTAGCCATGGAAGAGGCTATGGCTGTAGCCAGAATTATGTACTTGTGTATTTTTGGGGTGAAATAAGATGCCCAGTGTGGCTTCCCAACCAGCTAACTGCAGACCTGCTATGTAGGTCCATTGTGATTTTTAATTTTGGAATTGGTATAGCTGCTCCCTGGTTTATTCAGGGTACCACTTAAGTAATTTAGCCATATTTCTAGGCTAATTGCTGCCATGCCATCTTAGCAGCTGTGATATAATCAGGATAGTGTTACCTTTTAGCTTTCTATTGCTAAGGCTAATAGCTTTGGTCAGGCATTTTACTATTGATTAGAACACGTTATTAAAAGCCTAGAATCATTTTGTGGAAAGAAAAACTTGTTAAATGCAATCATATATATCTTATAGCCTATCCTCTGGCATTTTCATAGTCTGAATTCATCATAAATTGCTGACATTAGTTATAACCCTCAACCTTTCTCCATTTTAAAGTGATTCACTAGTAGCTTTTGGAGTTACAAAAGATATCTTAGCACCGAGATTCCAATGTTACATTTTATGGATTTCAGGCTTCTGTGTGACTAGAATGGGCATCTATAAAAACAATTATTACCTTAAAATGGTAGTATGCATTTAATTTAATTTTAAGTATCTTTTTTAGATTGGCAGTCAACTCTTTACATCAGTGTTTGGAGCTTCCCGGCAATAAAATGTTCATGTGTAAAGGTTACCCTTTCATTTTACCTAAAACAATGAGATCTTTCCTTAGACGGAAGAGTCTATCCTCTCATTCTGTGTGCTTGACGATTTGAATTTATCATTCCCCAAACCCATATATTTGTTGCCTGTGAACAGTTGCACAAATTTCAATAAATTTAGAAACTGATAGTAAATAACTGAATTGACCTGAAAGATGGGTAGGATTTAAACATTGCGAGTGGTTAACCATTATGCTCATTTGATACTTTTAGATGTGGGTCTGCTTATGCCTCATCATCTGCAAGGTCAGATAAGAATTTCCCACTTTCCATACTCAGGCAAATTGGTGACATCATTCCCTTCAAATCTTTGCAGAAGAAAATAAATCCAGATTAAAGTTAAATTGCCTGATCTGGCCCCTCTGTTCCCGAGGCCCTTGAAATTAATCATCCTCACACTCTCTCTGCACTTCATCAGTTTTCCTACAGAAGGAAAATGGAGAAAAAGATGATGTACAATATTTATATGTATGTATGTATGTAGATATGCATATATATAAGTAATCTGTGCATTATTTTATTCTTTACGAACTTGTCTATCCTCTAACAATAGAAGTTGTGCTTTGAAGGCATTATGGATATATTTGGAAAATATAGTAAATTTTTTAGAAACCCCAGGAATTCTGTGTAATGCACGTTAACATAAAATAAAAGACATATTTGATGAAATCTCATATACCAAGAGTTACCCCTTTTTTTTTATTCCTAACTACCATTTACTGCAAGAAAATTACAGTTCAAGCATTGCTAAGCATATTCCATATGGGTATTCCATTAATATTTACAAGTCTGAGAAAGGTTAAGTACTTTGCCCCAAGTCACATGGCTGGTTAGTAATGGAGCTAGGATTCGAACTCAGGTCTCCCCACTATCTTCTCTTGACTTTTAAACTTTTTATTTATTTAATTTTATTTTCACTGAAGCATTTTTGGGTGATTCAGCGAAAGAGGATGCTTCTTTCTTTGCGATCTTTGTTGAATCTAGAAAGCCTGATTAAGGAAAATAAGATATTCAAGCTTTTCTTTCATGGGTATCCTTGCAAGCCTATTTCAGATGATCCTTTTTTAGGGAGAGATAGGACATACACAATAACTTCTTTCTAAACTCACGTCAACCAGAGCTGGATGGAGGCTTTTGAACACGTATTACAGTCCTCTTTTCTTTGTTTCTACCATGAAAATACATTTCAGGCCCTGATTTTTTCCTGTTGCCAAACCTCCCACACCTTTCATTGATTAATTTTTTAAAAATGAGATCAATGTTATAAGGTATAATTTACATACATTTAAATGAAGTCATTTTAACTTTATAGTTCAGTGAGTCTAGATATATATATACTCAAGTAACCAGAAGCACAATAAGGAAATTTCCATTGTCCCAAAAAGTTCCTACCTACATGTTTGTAATCACTTCCTCTTGCCACATCCCTGGCCCCAGGCAATAGCCAATTATCTGCTTTCTGTCAGTATAAATTAGATCTTCAAATTGTGTAAGTTCATATACTAAAATCATACAATATGTATTCTTTCAACTAGTTTTTACTTTTCTCAGAATAATGTTTTTGAGACATATCCCTTTGGTTTGACTTTTTTATGGCTGGATAACATTGCACTGTATGGGTAAAAAAACAACTTGCTTATCCATTCCTCTGGTGATAGATAATGCTGTGGTTTCCAGTTTTGGGTTATTATGAATAAAGCTACTGTAAACATTTGTGAATAAGTTATTTTGTGAATGTATGTTTTCATTTCTCTTGGGTAAATATATCTAGGAGTGGAACTACTGGTTAACATGGTAAGGATATGCTAACTTTACAGGAAACAAATGAACTCTTTGCCTAAGTGGTATACACTTTGTATATGTGTGAGAGTTCCAGTTGCTCCATTTCCTAATCAACACTTAATATTGTCAGTATTTTTATATTTTAGCCAACATAGACTGTGTGGTAGTTTTAATCTGCATTTGCGTTTCCCTGATGACCCATGATTTTGAATATTTTTTCAGGTGCTCTTATAATTTTTTTAAATGTTTCTTTTAAAATTCTTTGCCTAGTTTTTATTGTGCTGTTTGTATTCATATTTCTTAGTTGTAAGATACTTTATATATTCTGAATACAAGTCATTTTCAGATATATGTATTGCAAATATATTATCTAGCTTATCATTATTTTATTAGTTTTTTTGAAGAATGGATGTTTGTAATTTTGATGATGTCCACTTTCAACTTTTTTTTCTTTTGTGATTTGTATTTTTTCTTTCCTATCTAAGAAATCTATGCCAATGCAAAGGTCACAAAGATTTTTCTCTTATGCTTTCTTCTAAGGCTTTAGAGTTTTAGCATTTACATTTAGGTCTATGGTCATTTCATGTTAATTTGTATGCATGGTAGGAGGTAATGTCAGGGTTTATTTTTGTCCATATAGATATCCAATTGTTCCTGCATCTTTTGTAGAAAAAGACTATCTTTTCCCCAAAATGTCATGACATATCGTTATATTGTTGTTCTAGGGTTGTGGCTCTCAAAGAGTGGTCTGTAAACCAGTAGCATCAGAATGATCCAGTCTCTTGTTAGAAATTTAAATTAGCCCCATCTCCAGACCGACTGACTTGAAAACTTTGTTGGTATAACCCAGTGACCTGTTTCAATAAGCTCTCTAGGGGAATCTGATGTACCTTAAATTTTGAGAGCCACTCCTCTAGTATTTAAAATATGCAAATTTAACACTTCACAGTCTATCTTTAAATAATATTATAGCACTTTGCCTCTAATGTAAGAAACTTATAATAGTTTACTTCCCTTTATTCCCTCCCGTTATTTGAATTGTTGGCATAATTTTTATTTCTACAAAAATTATAAATCTCACAACACATTATAATTTTGCTTATACTATTTCATTGGAAAAGTTAGGAAAAAAGTCTTTTATATTTATCCATATATTTACCATTTTACATGGTGTTCTTTCCTTTCTATCAAGACCAGTATAAAGAACTTCCTGTAATATCTCTTGTAGTATAGTTTTCTATTGACAGTTTTCTATTCTATCCTCTCTCCTTCTGTTAGTCAGAGTATATCTTTATTTCACTTTATTTTTATGGATATTTCCATTGAATATATAATTCTAGGTTAACTTTTTTCCAGCACTTTAAAGATGCTATTTAATTTTCTCCTTGCTTTCATGGTTTCTGACACAAAATCTGGGTTTGACTGTATATTTGCTCCTTGGTGCGTAATGTACCTTTTTATTCCTATTGCTTTTAATATTTTCTCTGTCTCTTTGGTTCATAGCCATTCAATCATGATGTGCTCTGTTATGGTTTGTTTTGTGCTTATACTGCTTGGGTTTCATTGACCTTCTTGGCCCTGTGGGTTGATCGTTTTGATCATCAGTTTAATTATCTTCTCAACTCAATGAGACAACTGTACTTTGCTTGGGTTCTCCTTCCCTTGGAAGCAGTCCATAAAAATGCCTCCAAGAAAGAAGGGAACTCATAGGTCTCACATTGTTCCATTTCCTTTCTCTGCATGATCACATTCCTGAGCTTTCAATGTTTCAATGATATATAAGTTGCTTCATAATTTTTTGCTCAGTTTTCTAGTGTTTGTGCAGGGGGCCAAGTCCAGTAACAGTAACTTCATTATGGCAACTGGTGAAAGTCCCCTATTAAATAACTTTTGATGTTTGTATAAATTTGGACAAATAAGCATTAATTTGTTTATATAGAAAGGATTCTATTAGGATTCTTCAAGTTATCATCCTGTTCCTTTCCATATGGAAATTAATACTTTGGAAAATCCTTCTACTTAACATCTGGCTAGCTGGCTTCAGTTTCTACCTTAATATATTGTAAAATTTTGTGCCATCTCCCCATTTGTCTATATCTTTAAGCCTTAAGTATTACATGACATTTTAATACAGTAAATATCTGTACATGCATTAGGTAGGAAAATGTTATAGAAAATAGGCTTATGTTATGGGAGGAAAATGCCCCAGATTTGAGGGGTTTATATCCTAAATTTATTTCTCACTCAAGTGAAATCTGTAAGAGGTAAGAAGAACCCTCAGCAATTCCTTTCCATGCACTGAATCAGGATATAAGCTATTAGATCTTGTGGTTCTGCAGGTCCCACATGCGACTTCCATTACTAGAGTGAAAGGAAGAGAGAGCTAGAATGTCTTGATTTCATCGTGAAATATGTCATTTCCACTCACAGCCTTTGGACAGAAATAGTTACTTGACTGTGTCCGAGTGCGAGGGATCTAAGAGCTGTTTTCTTCAGTGTGCCTGGAAGGGGAGAGGTCAGTATTGATTAGGACTAGGAATGTCAGCACAGTGTGAATCTGTGACCTGATACTCTGCTTCTCTTATGTACTGAATAGGGCAGCTCAGACCATACTACAGGTTTGTCATCCTTCCAACTGTTCAAAGGGCTTTCATATTCATTATCTTAATATGTCTCCAAGTCAGTCTGTGGATTATGTTGGACAGGTATTATTTATTATTTGCATTTTCCATTTAGCAAATTATTTTAGTTTGCTAAAGGCTGCCAATGCAAAAATACTAGAAA
The DNA here is from genome assembly GCA_004027955.1 of Chaetophractus vellerosus. Lineage (NCBI taxonomy): Eukaryota > Metazoa > Chordata > Mammalia > Cingulata > Chlamyphoridae > Chaetophractus > Chaetophractus vellerosus. The sequence continues at coordinate 4,541 of PVKH010033350.1, read as the reverse complement.
TGGGTTTTATAATGCGAATTTATTAGGGCAAAATCTTACAGTTCTGAAGCTGTGAAAATGTCCAAATTAAGGCATCATCAGAGATGCTGTCTCACCAAAGATCTGCTACTGGCAGATCCTGGACTACTGCGATGTGGCAAGGCAAAATGGCAGCCCATCTCTGCTTTCTCCTCCAGGCTCATGTTCTCCCCGAGTTCAGCTGTGGGCAATCAGGCATATGGCTCCTCTCCCTTCTCCTCTCCTCTTCTCTTTCAGCCTCTCAAGGACCTCCTTCCATGCCTCTGTGTTCTGCTGCCTCCAGGACCTGTTTCTCAGTAGCTTGGGTTTTTTCTGTTTTTCTAAAGCTGTAGGCGATCCGGGAATCCTCTCTCACAGAGGAGGGTAAAATGGCAGCTCTCTTTCTCTGTGTCTCTCTTTGTGTTTCTCCCATTTATATAGGGCACTAGTAAAAGGGCTAAGACCCACCCTGGGCCAAGCCTCATTGAAGCACTCCAACCAAAGGCCCCCAACTGAATTCAAGCCAATCAAAGTTCCCCCCACCCACAGAAATGGATTAACTCCAAGAACATGATCTTTTCTGGAGTCCACAAAAGACTCAAACCAGGACAGGAATTGTGTCACATTGTGGTTAGGTCATTTTCTCAAGGTCATCGAATTATTTCTTAGAGGACACTAGAATTAGAACACATAAACCTGATTCATTGTTGCTTTCCAGTGCAGTGACTACATATAGGAGGGATTTAATAAATGTGTCCATGGATCACACCACCTATTCAGAAGCCTGTTTCCCCTCCCTGTGGCCTCATCTAGGGACTGTGGCCCTTCTACTTCTCATACAAGAACATGGTTTGGCAGTGTCCTATGGATGGGGGAGCATTGACCTCCAAGGGAAGTGCCTTTTTCCTCCAGTTCTCGATGAAGGCAGCCTTTCCATCAAGGAGAGGCAAGATAGAGGAAGACAGTCAATACTGTGGTCAAGGTGACAGCTTACCAGGAGATGGGAATAATTAGAGCTGGCCAGTGACGCTTTTCCAAGATTAGATTTCCCTAGAACAATGCCATCCTTTCTAAGGATCCATGGCAGGGAACCATCATATCCAAAGGAGTTTCATGAGCCGCAAGAATTAATCAGTGCTCCCCACCCACCACCAATCCCCCGAACAATGCTGGCCAAGGGAGACCTACTGACTGCTGAATCCAGCTTTCTGGGGCATCAGCTGTCAAGTCATGTTGTGTTTAGGCCATTTTATATTAAGGCCTATTTGCAAACACTATAGAAAAACTAAATTGAGTTAATTTCAATTTCTTGAGTTGAAACACTGAATTAAAAAACAATTTAAATGTCTCACTCTTTTAGAAAAAAAATCAATAGTTTAAAATTAATTTCATTTTTTAAACTCACTGTTAACTCAATAAAGCCATTTGGGCTTTTAAAGCTAATTGTCTTTGAACTCATTTTAAATTCAAAAGTCTATAATTTTGATAATGTTTTAAACACTATCCTCACTACACCAGTTCATATTATAAACTTAGAAGGATACAGAAAGAATTAATGAGGCCCCAGTGCAAGGATGATACCCATATTTTTGAACCATTCCTTACTATTTTTATAGAACAGCAGAGAGTATATTACCTTATTTTTGTGTGTGTGTGTATACTTGTATAGAGTGAAGATTTATATAGTCATTGGAAAATAGGAAAATCTATACACTAGAATGTTGACAGTTGTTATCTCTAGGAAGTGAACAACATGAGGATTTTTCTGTAATTTTTACACTTCTATTTTAACTCGATTATTTCCAACAATTTCCTTTTAATTTTGTAATTCAAACATATTTGCAACCTGAAAACAAGTAATTAAAATATTTTGAGCCTCTAATCAAGCAATTTGTTTGAATGTGGTCAGGTTATTGTCCTACTGTGAATGGAACTATTCTCACTATGGGACTTAAGGCTTCTCCTTGACACTGTGGTCACAGAAAAGTCTACGTGCATGTGTATGTGTCATCCCCATATTCAAGTAAAGTAGCCACATCAACTGAAGTTGATCGAGAAGACTGGGTGGTTTCCATACCAACCTCAGAAAGCCAGGATGGAAAACACTAATCAAGACTTTGGAATATATTCTGAGCAATGGTTTTGACACTGTGAGAGCAATGCATTGAGAACAGAAGGGGATGATATATGGAGAGTGAACAAAAGAGGAGTCCCAAGAGTGAGGCTTCCCCATGAATGTATGGCTTTATTCTGGGAGTAGATGATTGGCCAGCCCAGGCTAATGTCCTCTTCACCTGGCAGATATTTTCTTCAGGTCAAGATAAGCTCAATTTCACAAGTAATGAAAGCCTTTCAAAATATTTTCTTTGCTCTGAGTCTAGGGCCACCAAATTCTTTTATATTTTTATATTTCATATCTAACTAAAAGAAAAACTGTTGATTCTCAGTCTAAATGGTAGAATTGCAATAGTTAAGAAAATGAAAATCACAAAAATACAAGTGGTGATAGTTAACCTATACCATTTTGGATTTATCCTTCTATATTTTTGTATGAATACATCAAAAGTATACTTTACACCTAATGGGATCAAAGCATATATATTGGGAATACTTATTTTCTCATGTCATAATATACTATGAACATTTTCCATGCCCTGAGTCTTGCACAACAATAACATTTTAAATATTTTAATATTCCAGGCTAATATTCTGCTTACAAAATATGAATTTTAAAAACTTTTTTATAAATTCAATCATTTCCCCCATGAAGATATGCTCCAGTTCTAATACCTGGTCTTATGGATGTAAATTCATTTATAATTAGAATCTTGGAGGATCCTATTAAGATGAAGCCATGCTGATTCAGAGGGGGCCTTGATCCAGTATGACTGAGTTCTTAAAAGCAGAAGGAGACCTAAGGGGAAAAGACAACTGGGGAGGAGACAGATCACCATGTGTTGGAGGCATAGATTGAGTTATGGACTGTCGACAAATCACCAGAGGAAAGGTGGGGACTTTGGAGAAAGCATGGCCTGTTGAAACCTTGATTTTAGACTTTCAGCTTCCTAGATTGTTTGAGTCAACCAATCTGTGATATTTGTTATAGCAGCCCTGGCAAACTAAGTCAAACTTGAATTTCAATAGGAACCCATGTTTACTGGGTACAATAGAGGTTAAAGTAAAAGTGAAAATATTCTCAGTCATTTTCTACTCTCCCTATATAGATGAACTAACAATTTAAAGTTTGATGTACACTCTTTTAGACCTTTTACTATTCACAAACAAATTCAAATAGAACAAGAGAGTATGCAATGAAAAGAAAATGTTTACATTGCCCCTTCTGTGTCCCATTCCCTCCTTTGAGTATTTCTATTTTTCATTCCTTTAATGGTAACCTATGCTCTTCATTCTTGACTTACCAACTTAAAACAACATTTGTTGATTTTTTTAATCTATGAGAAATTTATTTCATATGTACTACCTTCTTGCCCTTGCAGCCTTCAGTCATGTTTTTAGCTTTAAGTCCATTGTTGTATTTTGTGGTTTTCAAATTGTGTTAAAATATCTATTGTAACCCATCTGCATACAATTTCACCTCCTGTTATTGTAACCCTTTTTGCTCCTTTGCCCTGTTCCTTTCAGCCCAGGGTTTGTAAGGAGTTATAATAACGAATTTCATATATTTTGCCTGATATCTTTGCATATGCAACAGGATTTTAGCTCAGGCACTGACCCAACCTCCCAGAGCCACCATAGACCTTGGGCTCACAGACAGAAAACTGCAAATCCACTGATAGGAAACCCACACAGCAAGGAAAAGCTCCTGCCTGACTTTTCCCACTGCCTTGAATTCATTTAGCACCAAGGCCTGACTTCTTTTAGTGTGTGGGCACAAGGCCCATGAAGGCTAATAGGCTATGACTAAAGTATTTATCCTCTTCTTTGGACATGCTCATGAGCATGAAAGAAGATGAGATCAGAAGATCTGCCACTGGATACTCTTCAATATTCCAAAAATTAATAACTTTTTTCCAGAGGGGAAAGGTTACCAAGCAAAAAGCTGGGGCTTTCTGGAAGCAGTTTTTCAGGGAAGCATTATCTCAGTGGCCTAATATGACAGCTGGGATCAGACAGGGTGACAGACTTTCCAGACAGATGGAGTTTCCGAGACTATTGCTGTTTCCGGGCAGGAAGGCCGGGAGAATGTGAGTGTACAGCAATTTCTGTAACTGAGAAAGAGCCGTCTTGCTCACCCTTTGACTTTCAGAAATAATCCTCATATCTGCACAGCACTTTTCAAAGCACCCTCAAATCCTTCTCTGGGTAGATTATATATGAGTTTCCCATCAGTCAGACCTGATCCACTCATTCCTCAGCCAATAAAAGAAAAGTTAGACACACACTGCTGGTTTAAATCCTCAAGGATTTTTCTCTCCTTGTTTCCACTGTGCTCCACTTCTCCCAGTTTCCTTGCTGTTGCTAGTCACCCACTATTGGCTCCACTGTCACTGTCTGGCAAAATCCTTTGAGATTTTTATTATTTA
>PVKH010033349.1:0-12023 GCA_004027955.1 Chaetophractus vellerosus | reverse complement strand
ACCAGACCCCTGCATCCAGGCATCTAACCAAGACAGCCAGAAAGTTTGAAGGGGAAGGGAGAGGGCCAAAGCAGATGGGTCTGTGGGAGCCACAAGGAGGTCAGGTTTGGGGGGGGAGGGGGGCTGTCTAAGAGAGGCTCCAGTTTGTTTTTTCCCAGTGACATAGTCAACATGAGGAAATAATAGTACTTGCCTCCCGAAATTGGCACAGTGATTGGCAGGAATATAAACTCAATAAATGATTGCTGTTATTGTTTAAAGTTGGGCATGAGGAATGAAAAACTCTTCTCAGGAAGGACTGCATGGCAAGAAGAAACAACTGTCAAAAGTGATGGAATTAAAAAAATAAAAACAAATTTCAAAACTGTCAAAATGGATGATGTCAAAATGTACTCTTTCCTAAACTACTTGCTTTATTCCAATAACCTATTACCTCAGCTCCTTCACTATTTAAGATGTTAATATGCATTAAAATCCTTTCTGACAATATCCAGTGCCTACAGACAACTGTAGAGGCTCACACACAATTGTTGAACCCTGGTGAGGAGCTTCAAACAGATGGTTTTATAACAAATGAAAAAAACACACTTTTAAAAATATAACAGGTAGTGAAAATACCCCAAAAATGTAAAGGCACTTGGAAAAATATCTAGAAAAATTCATGTTTAAATAGAAATTTACCTTAAGTTACAATAGTGCTTTACAAAGGACCAAATATTTTGTGTAACCCCCATAAAACCCTGTCATGGAATCAGAAGAGAGTCCTTTTAGAGAGAAGTCTTCAGGCTATGAAGGAGTTTACACAGAGGCACACTGCCAGTCAGTGACAGAACTAAGATACAAGGCAGATTTTCCAGCTTCACTTCATATATTGTCACAGCCCTTATAGGAACATACCAGTAAGCAGAAGTTAGGAATTTCAGGGTTTCTAACCCAGAGGTTTTGTAGTTTCATCTACCATCCATATCAGAATTGAGAAGGGGAGAAGTGTTAAAAATTCGGAGTTCTGAGCCATAGTACAAACCTACTGGAACTGAAGTTCTGAGAGCTGGACAAGTGCATCTGCATTTTAAATCATGTTTGCACCCTAAAATCACCTGTTAAACCTGATTAACAAGGCCAACACCACATTATGAAATAAACACAATATATTTTCTTAAAAATATTTCAGTTCTTGTAACCTTTACCTTTTTTCTAAAAGATTACAGTTAACTAAATGAGATCTATTAACTCTCAAAGTCTTGAAATATTTAGTCTACATAACCAGAAAAGGGAGACAGATATGTTAAGGAACACTTTATATCTGGTCTGCCCTCAACATTCCAGGTTATCTTTTGTAACTGCTGTTTTTTGAAATTTCCTCCAAAAGTGAAAAAAATGCTCTTGCCCTTTTTAAGCCTCAGCTTCCTCAAAATTAAACTGGGGTAACAACTTGATGGCAATAATAGGTGTTAATAAGTGGCAACTATTTTTATTACAGTAGGCCTAATAATATGGAGAAGATAGGTATATTGCCATAGCCACTACCTTTATCTCACTCTTTTCTGTTTCCTTGTTTTTTCTCTTGCTTCCCAAAGTACAGGAGCACAAAATGAATGGGGACAGCACAGTTGGATTGGGTATCCTAGGCTGAAGACAAAGACCAAAATAAAGAAAGTGGAGGTTCACTACTTTCACTTATCTTGTGATATCAGGCCATATTATTTATTGCCATCCTTATGATCAACAGGGCCCTGGGCCAAAATTCAAGGACACAGACACTTGCCTTTGTCAGACTTCCCTGTCCTTCTCTGATATAATCTCACCCTACCTTCTCCACCTCCTACTTGGAGTTTGGCTTTCCAGACACTCTGTGACTTAAGGGAGTTCTCAGTCTCCTAAGATACTGAAAGCTGCCCATTCCTTCTTACTGCCTTAATCAAAATCCCCACTTCTTCAGGGCTATTGATCTTCCAGACTTGCTGACTTAGTTATCTGCTTAAAGTAATTTACACCAAGGTAGGCCAAAGAACTCTTTCAGAGGTCATTTGCATTTTAAATGAGGTGCTTCTTGGACTACTCCAGGCTCCTTAGGAATGCTTTCAAGTTACACAGTATTTCTCTGCTCCCAACTCCCCTTTCACTGCCCTTCTCTTCCAAGTAAGAGTGTGTAATCCCTCCAAGTAAACATTTCACGTTGCAGATATGCAGGGGATCTCAACTATAACAGTGACTATTCATTCACTATGAGAAATTCACCAAAATGGAAATTGATCCTTTATCAGCAAGCATGGTTTGGCACAGAGAATGAATAATATCTGCAGGAAAATATAAATTGATGATGGAGACTCTTGCATGTAGTTGGGCAGATATGTAACTAAATTTCCTCAGATAAAGATTTCCAGAAAAGTACTGAGAATCGAGGCATTCGCATGGACCTTCAACAGGTCCAAAGCTTTCTGTGTGACCAGGTCCTCTTTTACTGACCTTAAACCTTTGCTTAATCTAGTTTGTTTTTAGTTTTTTTTTTAAGGTTTGATGTTTACACCACCAACATGAGATAAGAAGGAAGGAGAGAAAATCAGGGAATTGCTCATTCACTACTGAAACCACAGACACAATTCAGAGAAGGCAGGGACTCAAGCCAACAATCCAAGGTCACCTTTTATCCTGGAGACACCCACCCAGCAGGGCACTCTTCAGAGCCTGACATTTGGTCACACCATATTCCAGTGATTCGATGTGGATGGAACTAAAGGATGCCCAACCCCAAAGCCAATCCCTTCAACAATCTCTCAGGAGTGTTTCCTATAGAATGGGCATCTTCCAGGAACTGGGAATATAGTGATGAGCAAGACAAACTTGGGGTCAGCCCCTCTGAGTTTTATGTATTATTCCTTGCCTTATGTATAATACTTTAGCATTGTCTTATCCATTGTAAGGATCTTGTTGTAGTAACCATTTTATCTCACCACAAAGTCTTGCATTGTGTATTAAAGTCATAGCAAATCAATAAATTTTCTATGACGTGAATGGATTAAAAAAACTCACACACACACACACACAATCTGCCAAGTTATACATAGAAAAGTACTCCCAGAGAGATATTTCAAAATGTTGAATCACTTTTAAAGGTCCCTGATAAGTTTTCTGGAAATAGACTCAAAAATTTAGTTAAAGTGACTTGCCTACTTCTTGAGAGGTTTTATAATATTTGATAGAAAGGGTGCTATTTACAAACCCAGTTAATTAGATCTCCAAATTATACCCACCAGGACTTTTTTTTTTTTAATTTTTAAGTATGAAATACAGTCTATGGCTTCAAAAAGTCTGAAAAACGATGACTGTTTTAAACAATCCTTTTGGGAAGATTTTGCCCAGATACATCTGAAAATATACTGTATTCAAAGTCACAAACTACACAAATTCCCTCAAAGGCTGCCAGTATTCTTGAATGTTGACGAGGTATGTCTTCATAAACTTCATGTTTTTAAGCTACTGTCATCAGAGTTGTGAAAAAGCTGTTTATTAGCTCACTTTCCTTACCTCAGAAATGATAATGCTGCTTTTCCTTGCAGCTTGTTCTGACGATCAAATGAGCAAATACGTATGAAAATGCTTTGAAACTCAAGAAGCACGATGCAAATATAACTATCATTTATCGGCTCTGTAATCTTCCTTATCCTAATTCCATGAGGACATCTGTCTTCTTATTCTCTGCATACTCAGTACTAATGCTGATATTAGTTGTCTTTAAACAAAACACTTATCTAATGACTGAACTGCTCACTGCTCGAGACAGACCAGTCTCAAGCATTCTCATATTCCTCCTGAGGTTTTGTAATGGAGAATTAATTATTGGTTTATAGTTTAAAAATAAAATGTCCAAAGCCTAAAATATATAGAGTCATGGGTAATGTAGTTTATTCTGTGTCTATCTCCATCTGTCCACAGCCTCCTCCATCACAGGGAACTCCCAGTAATCTCCAAGGTGAATGCTCAAGAAGACCTGAGGTGGGTAACAAATTGGCTGTGAGGTGTGAGAAAAGTGAGCAAGTGAGCGTCCAGACAATGAACCAATGGGAACATGCTCAAAGGCTTAAAAAAAAAAAAAAGGTGAGAAATGCAGGGGAATGATAATAGACTTCTCAAAAGCCTTTTGCTGTTGATAAATGCTGCTGTAATAAGCATGCTGTTGATCATTCTGATTCAGCTTAATAGTACACTGGAATCCTTGGGAGTGTTAGTCATATTTTTGCTTTGATTTATTATGTTTTTCCAATCCTAATAGCAAATGGCTCTCATGTCCCATATCAAACAAATATAGAAATATACTTTACTATAGCAACCAAGTACATGAACACACACATGCACACAAATGCAACTATAACAAAAATTGCACCAAACAATATTCACTCTTACTAGGGATGATGTAATCTGAATTTTTCCATTTTACTTCATATACTTCTAATCTTGGTAGAGAACCCCACTAAATTGATTTCATACCCCAATAATGTGTTGCAACCAGAGCTTTAAAAAATGCTGACTTAGAATGTTCCTTGTGAAGGTATTAGTAAGTATTCCCTCTATGTGGCTACACATTAAATTAACCCAACAATCTGCATTTTTTTTGGTTTTTAATAATTTGTTTTTGAGTTGATGTGATTTGTTACAGGATTCAGAGGATTCACATTTTAAGCATATATTAAAAAGTTTACTCCTGGAGATGAATCATTTCCAAGAAACAGAAAGTGATACAGGCTATTTTCACCTGCTTCTTCTACTGCTCCCTGAGCCCAAAACAAAATGAGAAGATCTGAATAATTAAAGTTTTACTCATTATGTTCTCTCTGACACTTCTGAAAATTTCTTTTTATATTTTCTATTAACAGCTAACAGAATAAAAGGCCTCAAATATACATTAGGTTAAAGTGTGCTTCCTATCACTTTAATGTAGTTTCCAATATTTTCTTTTTTTTTCTTAAAGGGCTATTACATTGGCAATGATTCACAAAAACGTCTTGAGAATCTGGCATTCTTGGACAATATTTCAATATGTGTGGAACATTTTATAGGACAAGAAATATAGTAAATGTGTTATAAAATTATCAAACTTTAAATATGGGACACAGTTTTAGATACATTAATAAAAACATATACAATAACAAATAGACACATATATATATATATACAAACACAGAGTTAGGGCTATCCAAAGAGTTAGGGCTATCCAAAGCATTGCCCGACTTACATAGAGTATTATTTTACAACTAAAATTTGGTCACTCATTCTCTCAACAATACGTAACATGCTGAATTCTTAGAAACTGCTTGAGTTAAATCCACAAAAACAGGAAGCCACATATTCTTTTTGAATGTGACTCTAGTAATCTCAGTAAACCTAACTTGAAGAGTTGTAAATTTTTTCAGGGATTTTAAAAAATTCTATAGCTACCCTGGTCAATGTGTCCAGATTAATAAGGAAGATATCAGTCCATTGCTGTGTCTATGCTAAATGCAAAATTAATATCTCAAATTTCTTTCACATACAATATTTTTTATAAATATCTCCCCTATCCCTTGCAGACACCTAAGTGGGAGCACACACAAGCAAAACAATAGAATTCAGAAGTACGCATGCATAATGAGAAAGAGACACTACCCTTTATTCTAACACAACTCTCTGACTGACCTGGAAAATGTGATTACATGACACTTAAAGAAATATTGATCAATTTTTATTTTATTTGAAGTATGTATTTAATATTATATTTATATATATAATAGACAAAGATTCAAAAGATTTAATTTTGTCTGTTCACATAAAGCCAAGGTCTTACAATTATTACTGAAATATGTTTTTGGATCTTTGCAAGACTTCACTATAAAGTTCTGCTAACCACCTCTCTGAGAATGGAGCTCCTGGTGACTTAGATATCTATTTTTTAATAGCACATTTTTGTTTTAATACTGTTTCTTTTGTAAATTTATTTATTTCAATACTGTATTTCCTTATATGAGAAAAAAAATGAAAGTAAAATGCACAAGTGGAACAAGCAGTGATTGGCTGACACCCCACAGTCAAGGACAGGCTCCAGTTGGTTTCGAAGTAGCAAGGTCATCACAGTATGGTGCATAAAGGAGCATCATATTAGAGTGGAATTCAGCCAACCACAGTAATGTATGGATGTAGACGCATCTGAAAGAAGGAAAATAAAAGATTTACACAGGTAAAAAAAAAATGTGGCAAAGAAACTTCCCCCAATGTCTTATGCCCCATTGGAATGCTGTGTTAGAGCTTTTGGAGCAGAGAATTTTCATTTGCAAATTAAGTGTTTGTAAATAATAAATATGCTCATGAAAAGAAAATAAGAGCAAACTTGTCAGATGAATACTACTTGGAAGCTTTAATATTTTTTTGTTTGTACACAGCATTAGAGTTCAATACAAACATCACTAAATTCTTGAAAATAAACTTTAATCTGCCTTTAAAGCATTAATTCAACAAAAGTGATAATTAAGATTAGTTTTAGTAGTTTCAGCTCAATTCTTCTTGGACGTGATTTTTCCCACAACTCTAAAACTAAATAAAGCATTGTGAAATGTACTGCAATTGAGTCCCTCCTTTCAAAAAGATTCTAAGGGCTTTAAAAAAAATAAGAAAGAAAAGCAAAGCTTGCTCAAGATATATATGAACAGATCTCCCTATTTCTATAAAGTCATAGTAAACAAATGAAAGAAGACTTGTAATCTAGAAATTAGTTATACACAACTTAAACATAAATGCTCTAAACAAGAATTATACTAAATTTCTAGCATAACCTCCAAACCCACCCAGCCTCCCAAAAAAGAAAAGATGTTAAAATATCTAAAAAGATTGATGGCTATGGCAAAGCAATGACTTTGTCATAATATATGTAATTTTAAAAAATCATTCAGATTTCATTTTTTAATTTATGAACTCAATAATCCATATTTCATCAATATGTTCATTTAGAATCTGATGCACTAGATTGGTTAACTATCTAACAAGGAAGAAATCCAATTGAAAAATGACACAATGTTACACTCTTCTAAAAATTTGCTAGAGAACAAATTTGGAGGGAAAATTAACTCACTGCTATGTGCGCAAGATGTTGTAACACGAAGTACATCCGCAAAGCTGGCAAAATGCAAAGGAGCCCGAAAGCCAATATTAGTGGTAAAGGGAGAAGATTATCCCAACCAAACTGTATAAAAAGTTTTGAACTTTTTCTTTTTCATTAAAACTATATTTTTATTGAGGACATGCTAAATGCTAGGTAGGAGCTTACATTTATTATATATGCTCTGCTAAATTTAGAAATTATATCAACTAACTTGTTGAATATATATTCTAAACCATTTCAACTTAGTTTAATGTTTAATGTTTAATGCTATCCTACATAAAAGAGGAAAAGAAGAATTAATTTCCTTTAAAAATCTATAAATTCGAAATATAACTTCTCTCTGATAATTTTACATATAAGAACTAGAATCTAAAACAGATTTATGTTCTATTATAAAAGTGTCAATGATCACAGCCAGATATATAAAGTTATATATACATTAGTAAATCCCAATAGATTTCTATAGCTACTTAAATATATACAGAGAAAATAAGAAAAATCAGTTTTTTCTCTAAGGGTAGTATGATAACTAAAAAAAACAACATTGGACTCTGCATTCTATGATTTAAGTTCTAGACAATATTTTAAATCCCTGATAATTTTATGATCTTAATCAAATTACTTTTCCATGCTGGGCCTCAGTCTTCTCTTCTGGAAAATTAGGGGTAGCTTGGTAGATCACTTATAATTCTAAATGTGATAACTCTAATGGTTTTACATACAGAAATTAAGCTGTTGATTACAGAGTATTTTGTTTTGGTTTTGTAAGTGTTCAGATATTTTGCACATATCAATGTACAAACACTGCAATGAAATAAAAGCATAAAGACACCACAGTTCATATATACAAATATATCTGAGGGCTTGTGGGTAAGTGTGCGTGTGGATGTGTGTAGAGAACAGAGTTTGTGACATATACCATGTGCATATGTATTTTTCACATACGATATATGAAATTACTTTAAAATATAAAGATGGCAAGAGAATGATTTTGCTTTATTTTTCCAGCTGCATGATTTACTTGAAATCTTTAAACTGACTTAGAGTAAATTTGGGATAAGGTTCAAACCGTCATGCGTGGACTTCCATATAAATTTGTACTCTCACTGCAGAGCATATCAGTGGATGATCTTTTCTTTATTTCATTGACATTCAGAGATCCAGTTAATGTTGCTAAAGACAAGGCCTAACTTTCATCAGTTAAGAGCCTCTCATATGATATATGAGACTGAATGTAACAGAAATACCAGCATATAGATTCATTGTGCCTCTTAAAAGTGCCCTTTGTTATAAAACAGGAGAACCATATTGTAGAAATTACACTTAAGGAATTAAAACTGGAAGGTTTGGCTGGCATCACTTCGCAGATGCATTTCCACTATAATATATATTTAATTTTCTTAGTGCTTAGACTCTAATTGATGGTGGCAAGTCATCCATTTGCTTTCAAAATTCAAGTGATTAAAAAATAAGTTCTGCCATATTTTTACTAAGTATACAATGAATATATTGAACATAATTTGATCAATTAAAAAGATCATTGTTCAGCAGTTCCTTCTACAAGGAAAACTGTCACTGGAGTTAATATGATTTTTTTCTTGAACATTTCAGGATCAGCTAAAAATGGATTTTAAAATTAGTGTTTATTCAAGTGGTATCATCTATATTCTTGCCAAAAATAAAGTACCATAATTTCCATTTACTAAATAAAATAAAATTTTTACTTGAAAGCAAGTGCATTATCTAAATAACAGCATGACAAGTATAAAGTGAAAAATGCGATAATAAGCAAAGTGGTACCTGTATTTTAGAATGTCTATTAATCTTTTGGAATTACATTTTTTATAAAAATTGAAAAATAATCATTTATTATTTAGTATAACATTAGAGGTTTAAAAATAAATGGAAAAAGAATATATCTTTGCCTTCATTTACAAATCAGAGGGTCCCAAAACTCTAAACACTAAGACCAGGTTTACCAAGCAACAGAAGAGTGAAATGGAAAGGTGGACACTCAATCTCAATAATTCCATCAGAGATCCACATTTTGATCAACTAAACACACTATTTAGTTGAGAGCAAACACTTTTGTTTGAATTGCAAACTGAACTATGGAAACATGGGTTACATCATCAGTTTCTCTAGTGTGAATTTCAAAATTCCAGCTACTCTGCAACACATCTCTTAGAATCTGACAGAGTAACTATAGTTTTATTTGAATATCTCTGGATCCTATGAAAACAAACCAAAAAAAAGATATTTGAGGATAGAGGTGACTGTTATTTACAAACTTATTTCTGCAAAGCTGTTTAACGTTTGATAAAATAATCGTAAGCAGAATTTATGAAGAACACCTCAAAAAGTCTAATTCTCATGAAGAAAGAAAACTGTAAGAGGCATTACTCCCATTTTATCTCAAATAAAGAACTGCGATAAGGAAGTTCAGGAATATAAATGAATGCTTTACATCAAATGAAAGGAAAGATTTTTAATTAATCCCTGCTGTAAGGAATTAAAAGAATCTATCCCTCAAGTATTTCCTTAGATAAATTGAGTATCATTAAAGTAGAGAGATTATAAAAAAGTCTTCTTTTTATAATTTGCATCAAGCTTGGGCAAAGAAAATACATTTAAGCAGTAGATGTAAAACAAAAAGATTATATCTGTTTAAAAGTAAAAATAGAAATACATCTACTTATGACACAAACAAAAATCAGAAAAGGACCCTGTTTATTATGTTAGATGTCTAAACAGAATGTAACTTTGTACATGGATCCTTTGTCCCTTGACAGCAATATTGAGGAGATGAAGCGTATCAATTACGATTACTAATTACATTAAGGGGAATGTGTTTCATTCGCCTTTATTTCATTTTAGGTCAGCTATTTACTTGTGGTTAAAACTTTATCCATCTTTTGAATACCTAATGATATACAAATTTCTCAGTCATTCCTATTGCTTTTTGAGTTTTCTCTTTTACTGTATGGACTTCTTTGCTCAGTTAAGGGACTAACACCATACATTAGTTTATTTATAAGCCTATCACTTTGCCCTTTAAACTGGATGCCAACAGTGTGGATATTGGCTGTTTTAAAAATTTAAGAATATACAGCTGATCCCCTCCGATGAGCCAAAGGAAGCTTAAATGACAACACAGAAGATATGAAGTGTTTGCATACATAAAATAACTCGAAGTCTGTCATTTGATATGTCTACCCATAAGCATAAGATTACACAATTTAGAACACAAATGCCTTTCAGCCTCAGGACAAAAAGTACCTTAATGATGAAAGGTGAGAAGTAAATATTCTGCTGAAAGATCTCTTTGTGCTCCTTTACTTTAGGTTTACCATTTTCTAGAGAAATACCTACCACACTCAATTTATTTGTAGGTGTTTCTAAGTAGTCTTGTAAGTAAGCTGCTATGTTAACTGGAATCTTTATTGGTCATAAAACTGATAAACGCACTAAAAACAAAACAAAAATCTGCTAACTCCAAGTAAAGCAATAACATAATAAAGTCCCACTATGTTGAATGTCAAGTTAAACTAAATAACTCACATGCATCAAAAGACATAATTTCAAAAGCCGTTTAATGCAATGTAGTTCAAATCTGTGTCTCCTTGGATTGCTTTGATTATTTAGTATAAAATCATATTAAGTCTGCTTCTGCTTATCCAAAATAGCTACAGTAAATATATATATATATATAAATTATTTCTTAGGAAACAGTTTTAATAATTATGGAAGCAATAAAAATTAATACCCCTTTTTATCACATTTTTATGAGTCCTGTGGCTAAAAGATGACTTTTCCTTTGCCTAAATTCTACTCAGATCACACATACAAAGCATATTTACTAGGAAAACTATTATTTGATATTATTTGATAGGTATAAATGTGTTTCTTGAAATGAGTCCTGGCAGTAAGAAATGTGTGATGTTTTATTAGCAGCGTTCCTACAGCACTAAACACAGAAGTTTCCAAATGGTTTATTAGCTGTGTGTCAAATAAACTTTGGTGGGCATAAAAAGTAAACTTTCTGAGTACTTTGTATCACACAAGCAAAACTTACAAAAATAAATTTTATATTCTCTAAAGTTCACCTCAGGATATGCATTCTTTTTACAGTTTCCACATTTCACTGAAAAACAACTATGTCAAAAGGACATCTAATCTTTATAGCCTCAGTAAATCACAATGCATACCAAAATATTCTTGCACACAGTGCATCAATCATGAATATTTTTGTTGCTTGGCTGAAATAATAAATGGCTTGTTCAATTTATTTTTGCTTTTAAACTTTGAATACTAAGCATGAAAAAATGCAAATGATAGTGGCATATCACCATAGAAGCTGAATTTTTATAGATATCAAAGTATTAAAAATGTAGTTTTGCGTGACATTTGCATATCATTAAATACTTTGAAACCAACATTCTTGTCAAAATAGTAAGTATTTCAGCATTCTTGTCACAATATTAAGTAAGTAGGCTTGGAACTACATTTGCATGAATCAGTATCCGCTCATCTGTAAAATCCTGCATGATGCATAATATAGCTAAAACTTTTATAAGTGACCAATTTCCATCTATGCCAATGGTACCTTTAGAAATTTTCTCTATGGATGCAATTATCCACCCAGTAGCCACAAAAGAAAACAATTTCAGGTTAAATCTAACCATCTGTATTCATATATACATATGTATTCTGGGTACAGAAAAATTAGGTTCAGTTAGGGTTGTCAAGTGCAAAGAAAAGTACAAAACACTGCCTACTATGAATATGTCCTTCAGGTGCTTCTTGAACTTTAGGTCAAACTTTCAAAATGCAATGGTGCACCTTGGTTGGAAGAGTAGATGGCTCCAGCTTAATTAATGGTAAATGAATTGACATA
>PVKH010033348.1:0-12022 GCA_004027955.1 Chaetophractus vellerosus | reverse complement strand
ATAAGAAGAGGACAATTCCAAGGAAGGCACTGACCCCATCAAATGAAAGCAAACAGAAACGTTTATAAAGTTTATTTTGAGGGTTTGAAAGGCAGAGGGAGGAGATGGTATTTGGGAAGAGGTATTGAGATGACTAGTAATGTAGGGATGTGTGAACGAGTATTTTGGTGGCCTGAAGGATGCCAGATATTCTTTATTTCTTGGGAGTAGGGGAAGAGGTGAAGGAGAAGCCACGGCAAACACGTTTCATTTTAGACCCCTTCCCACCCTTAGCTTTCCCTGTACCAGGGCTGGCTGCAGGCATTACAGATGACACTTCTGAGGCCCACCCACAGGGAAGAGGATGAGGAGGGTGAGGATGCTAAGTGCTCGAAAAGGACCGGAAAACAAATGAGTAAGGTGAGGTCAGAAACACAGTTTTCTTCCATGCGTTTTCCTCCGAAAGACAGACAAGCTTGAAAAAAATGCATGTTAATTCACAACTAGCCATTGTTTTTTGTTTTGTTTTGTTTTGTTTTTTTTTGCCTAAACAACAGTACCTGATTACTGAAAAAATGAAAATGTTTCCCTGTCTGCCCATGGATTTGTGTGAAAGTGAACAACATGTTAATGCCTAATCCTGAGCTTAGCCTTCAAATTTAAGCTGAGTAAGAGATTTTGCCTTCTTAAAAAAAACAACTCTATAAACAAAATGCAAAGCTCTTTTTTTTTTCTTTTTCATTTTAACCTTTAATCAAGGGAACGCTGAAGCTGTGCCAAGAATGTTGGCTAAACCTAGCACTCAAAATTCTAAACACTTAGAGCAAATATTAACATTGTGATTGAAAGAATGCTGAAAAAATAGAAAGCATTTAGGGGCTTGTCTGCATTTACTCTAATTTATCTGGACCTACAACTCTTGTATCTTCTGCTTCACCTACCAACCTCCTATCCCAAACTCCTGAAATAAGAGGAGAAAAGTAAGAGGCAAACCCACCACTGAGATATTTAGTCCTGTAGTCAGAATACTGAGGACAGAGAGAGGAATTGGAAATATAGAACTGATGGAATCAGGGTCATCAAGCAATATACATATATTGAAAGTAAAATTTTTCAAAGAAATTTGATGAAATAATCTGTTGAAAAATGTGTCCAAAATTTAATAGTAATATGTGTCCTATACTATTAATACAGCTAAAGTTTTAATTTCTAACCTGACTGATCCATATTTGCAAGAACAGGCTGTGTGATGTTTTTATTCCTACTTCCTAATAAGTATTGTCGACCAGAACCTGGTCTGGGACTAGCTCTGATTGTAACTACCTAGGAGACAGGATGTGAGAGAGAGGTCTTGTAAATCCCCAAAACATTTAACATCTGGGGGCTTCCGACAGTAAACAAAAGAAACTGCTTTACAACCAAATTAGCTTAAGTCAGTTTAGGACAGCAATGTATAGTTGGTGAATGAATGAGTGAATGAATGAATTATCCTTATCTAGCAGGTAAGTGAACGTGGGTATACTGCATTAGTCCTTCGATTGGCAGATGGTGAAAAAAAGGTCCAGGAATCATCCTGATTTCCCTACCTTTAATATTTATGTCCTAACACCCCATAATCAAGCTTACAAAATCAAGTAAATATATATAAAATTTTGACTATTTTGAATGACTTTCAAAAATGAGCTAAATGAGATTTCGGGGGAAACCTGGAGTATTAGGCTCCGGCTTCCACAAACGGCAAAGGTTTTCTGTAACAGATGCCTACATTTGTTTTCCTGCTGTTTAAAGAGTAGTGGAGTTTTTACTACATCTTTCTTTTGAAATGTCTATGATATAAATTAAACTTCACTTACAGGGTTTTGGGGTAACGAACAGAATCTCTGTGGGTATGTTTCAGATACTGAGTATAGTTATGAAATAAATTTATTCTCAATATGAATCTGTAGTGGTTTGAGTATAGCATGCTTTCCTTATTAAATCTATACATCTAAATGATCTTCTGTCTTTTATCAACTGTCCTGTTTAATTTCTGCTAGCTTTTTCTTGATTAAGACCATATGCTCTCTTAGAAACACTTGGTTTCTGTCAACTCTTTCATCCAATAAGTCTGCTTCTTCTGAAGGTCACACATTCAAACACTTATTCAAAAACTTACTAGTAAACTGTACACAGGTAAAAACACTATAATCATGGCACATATTTCACAACGGTAGTTCCTAGTGCAGATGTGACCTTCCTAGAAGGTGCTACTTCTTTATTCCCCAGTGTGGAGAACAATAAAGCGTGGTTAAAGGAAATCCCTTTAACCATGATCATTCCCTTTATTTTAGCCAATTCTTCCATCTTCTGCTACTCACCATTTGAAATAAACTAATGAAACAGGAAAACATAATCCTAGTTACTATTGCAACAGTAAACACAGAGATTCTCAAATATTTTGAGACAGTGGTAATAGTCTCAATGGGCATTTGATAATTACCTTCATATAAAATTAAAAGTTTCAATGTTCTGAATGTTTTCATTCCTGAATAGAGCTAAACTAGAAGAATGTTTTTAAAATCCACAGACTGTCAACTCTTATTCCTATAAGCAAACATAGACTAGAATTTGAGCCTGTATTTCCCAAATAGGCATACCTTCTTTCAATTCTACTATTAATCATAACATTAACAAACTATTTGTATATAATCAACCTCTAAGTTGCATTTGATATGTAACACAGAGTTTATTTTTCTAACGACAAACAAAATTTTCTGAATATGTTAAGTGCAAAAGACAAAAGGGAATAGGTATTTTAAAAATCTTACATACCAGTCTAACAGCTCTGTTTAAACAAACCATACCACGTATGTAAACATGAGCAGGCATGACAGAAAAATGCAGCATAATAAGCTGATGAGATAACTATAAGCATCTTTTTCCTATTACCGAAATCTCAGGTAATGCTAATGACATCCAGAACAGGCTTATGGCCTTTCCTCTTTTGATTGTTCTGTCTCATCAAGAGTAATGACTTTGGAAAGAGAGTAAAGATTTGCTGACTTAGAAGACATTTTTTATGTTTCAACTACATGACCGCTCAGACAGGATTTAAGTGTTATGGGAGAAATTATCATTGGACTAATGGTTTTTCCAATATTGATCATTAGTACCTCGAGTGAATTTTTCAGTAATTAAATATACATCTACTACTCATGAGAATAATTATAATAACTATAGGAGATTTGTTTATCTTAACAAGATTATGCTTTTACAATTTGATATGCTTCTTCCAGATTCTCAGACACTGACTTCACCTTCTAGCTCACTGGCCCTGCAGGGATCCTCAGAGATTTACCCAAGAGGGACAAACTATCGCTTTCAAAGCCTGGTCTGTAATGGAATATAATTATTCATTAATGTGTTTTCAAAGTGACATTTTCCATGTGTACAGCATTTGCTTCCATTGTTTCTTAATTATATATTCATTTTTATTAATCCTTGAGTAACTCACTAATATGTATTAAAGGACTGAATATTCATTCAAATATATTTGATTTCATATATTTATTATTAATATACCCCATAAGGGCTTACCATGTGCCAGCTACTGTTCTAGGCTTTTCGGGTTTGTCAGTGAATGAAGAAGAAAAAAGAGAGCTGTAGAAAAGTTTATTGAGCTATTTCTTCATTCTTTTCATGACTAAACTCATAATTATTATCGTAAATATTACCATTATATTTACACAGTACCTCTTAGGTATCTGTCCCTCGAATTCAAAGGATAATTTGAGGGGAGGGGTGTCCCTGGAGGAAAGAACACTTGCCTGATGGAGACAGGAGGAAAAACTAATAGTTGCACACAATGCATTAGGATCTACAGCAGAGGTTTCAGCAAGGGATTTTAGAAAGGCTTTAGAGCATTCTTGAAAAGTATTGCTTGGGAAAAACTGTGGTAAGATGGCTCTCCCTCTTAGCGTTGCCTTCAGAGAGTTCCCTTCTCTGACACTGTTTTTATTCATCTTCTATTCAAACCATAAACCATTATTTTCAAATGGTTCAAAGAGCCTTAGGTTAGAATTAGGTCAGAAGATCCTAGAAACAGGTAAAATATCAAATGGAATTTTACTAGGTTTAAATTTAAATTAAAATTTTTTTACAATATTACACTGATTTTTCTCTAATCTTTACATCTAATCTTCCAGAAATTTTGGCCAGTTCTATTCTAGATCATTGACTGTTTTCTTTGCTAGTGACTCGAGTTTACAATATTATTCTCATCACTCCTGCTAATGCAGAATTGTAACTAATACATTTAAAATGCATAACTGCTTCACCTGATTTTTAATTAAAAGGCACTTTATGTCAATTGAACTGACCTTTCCTGGAATAGACCCCTCACAATTTTCGTAGGGCTGATTCTCACCTCCCTCTCTGTTTTCAGCCAGGCTTTGCAGGAGGACATTCACTCTGCACACTAATGCCTGCCCAGGTTGGACTACAGTATCCAGATACATGATGGCAATAAAGCTGGCCTGTGACTCAAGTCATACAAACATTCTGACATACATGGCAATTATCTTGTTCTCATAATTTAAAAAATTTGTCCTGTACCTTTGGAATGTGATTTTTGTAGAGCGTATGACCACACGCATGTGCGTGTTTGTGCATACGGAGAGTAAGAGATTAATCAGCTTTGAAACTCAGATCACTTCACAGCTCTCTAAACATGGCATACAAGAGGTGCTCACTTTAAAGTCAAGATCACTCCCCAGCAATTAGCACTGACAGATTAATATAAGAAAGTGCAGTGAATTTGCCACAGGTTTCCTAACCCAGATGGTGAATGCACAATTATGAAGTACAAACAAAGGATGATGGCTGTGTGAGTCAGGTGGGCTAGATGAATTCTTCTGAGCCGCCTTTCCTAAAAGGCAGGCTTAAAGGCCGGAAGGCTGATTGTTGAGGTTTCAGACAAAAGGCAAGCTAGCTCCAATGGTGGCTAGCTGCCAGAGGCACTGAAAGATAGGATTAGCAATAATGTGTCTCACTATCAACAGCATCAGCAGCACTTGGGAACTTGTGAGAAATGTGACTTCTCAGGCCCCACAACAGATCTACTGAATCAGAAACTCTGGGGTGAGGGCTAGCACTGGGTAATTTAACAAGTCCTTCAGGGGAACTTTCTCGCTAAAGTTTGCCATCCACTGCAATTACCCCTGTTTCAGGCTCAAACCACAGCTTTGATGGCACTGAATATACCACTTTTGCTGGTGTACTCAGTGGCAATTGGCCCTCCCACTGACATTGCTCCTAACTAAAATCACATAGGCTGATGTATCAACCAAAATAGCAATTTTTAACTTGAGTGGTGGTTGGCTGTTCTTCTCCGCAGGTACTGAGGCTCATGTCCTCTGTTTGGGGTCCCACCCCACTCATTTTTATCTCATGGGACCTAAACAACTCAAATCAAGACTAAGAATGTGATATCGTGAGCAAGGAATTAGAATAAACCAAGACAGATGATCTAATCGGACTTTTTACCCTTTTCATTGTTACCTGGATGTTCATGTCCCTTCATGTCATTTCATCGTCTACACCAACACATAGCCTGCCCAAATTTGCTTTTTGAGTCCCTTTTTCTTTTTAATTTTAGGTTGGCCATCCATTTCTGCTAGTATCTCTTTTCTATATATGTGTTAAAATGCCTGATTAAATAGTTAGTTTCTAAGTATAAATATCTACACCTCTGAAATAAGGAAATATTCTGTGCTTATTTATTAGTTTTATATTCGGAGAGCTACTTTGTGTTTGCTTCCTACTTTTTGTGGAAAGTTGGTGTCTCTGTGTTCCCCCAAGTAGCAACTACACAAAATGGAACCTTCTAGATTCTTCTAGTTTATAGCCAGAGTGGTAAATATAATTTATTGCCCAAACTGGGACACTCTTGAAAGTGAGAGGACAGCTATTTATAATTATGGCAAGTGGACATGTGGACAGATTTAAACAATTATCTTGGTGCACTGTAGCTTCTATTTCTTGTTCAGACTCTCTTGTGAGTTTGTTGGATAACACCTAAAAGGATGAGGTAGAAATTTTAAAATATAAATTCAGCAACACTTACTTTTGGTTTCTAACAGAAAAGCAAAATTTTATGTAGAACATGAAAACCCTGTAGTCTCCATTCCATTTCAAAAATAGTACTAACTTTCTAATCCAGAGGTCATAAGCTCAATTTATTTATCAAAATTACCAGTGGAGCTTTAAAAAAATACCAGTGACCCTCCAAAATTCCAATTTTGGAGACAGGGTTGAAAAACACTACTTAAATCGCATATCACCTGAAAGTAGTTCCAGCGTTTAACTCTATTGAGTGGCAAAACATATGGCTTCCGAACAATTTCCAGTTCTTCTATGGCTAAGATGCAATAGTTTCATCAATTACCTAGGAACTTCAAAAATAAAGCCAATAGAGTGACATCATCAAGATGGCAATGTAAGACATCCCCTGGAAAAGTCTCCTCTCAGAAACAATTAATAAAAGGACAAATCCCACTTGTCTAGAACTCTGGAGGATGACAGAATCTGGAGAAGGGGCCCACAAACACTGAATCAAAGAAAAAAAAAAAACACTAAAAAAGAAGGTAGGAGATCTTCTACTCAGACCTGCTTGTCCAGACCCTTCCCTTCACTTGATCCCAAGCAGCTTAAATGTCACACACGAATACCTCCTGCCAGACCACAAAGCCACTCACAGTAGCATGTTAGAACCCCAAGCATATAGACACAGGATCCCAAGGCTGCATGCAGCCAAGGTGAAACCCAAACAGCTGGGGAACATGTGCATAAAAAAGGGCACCAGAAAACAAAAGAGAGCCGCAGTGCCGATCTCATCCTTGGGGCACAGCATCCTAACTGTTGAAATAAAAGAGACCTGCAGCAAAACTGTTGGCAAGAAGGCCAAACACCCAACCTGGTCTCTAATTATTTGAGCACCCAGAGGCAAAAACAGTCATTAAATGTTGATCTTATCTGGCTCCCTGAGGTGGGACAGCCTAGCATGGAAACCAATAAATACTTGCAGCAGAGCTGTGGGCAAGTAGTGTACACATGCAACTTGGACTGTAATTGCTGAACACCTAGTTGAAAAAATGGGCCTTTTTGAATGTTGACCCCATCTGGCTCTCTGGGGCTGGATACCCTAATGGGAAAGTCACCTAAGGTAGGAAAGACTCAGAGAAAAAAGGGGAAAACTGAACTCCTGCAAGGCAAGATGGGCCTCAGGACTGAAAACTATAATGAAAAGATGGCCCTGAGTGAGGGAGAGCAGTTGAACAAATTATAGGAACTGGGGAGAAAATTCTGCACAAAACAAACAGAACAGATAAGGACTCCTAGGGAAGGAACAAAAAAAGGAAGCTTTCTTTTGGTGGTAACACAATTGCATATAAAAGGTCAATCTTACAAGTTGCAGTGCCCATCCTGGGTAAGAAAAATGTGGAGAAGACCTGAGAAAACCTGAGCAGGTAAATACAGGCTGCTCTAAAGGGTCAGTATAAGCTGGACCAATTGTAAAATAAAATCCTTAACATATATCCAATCCATAGTAATATTCTAGGCAAGAGGGGAAAACTGACTTTCATAGTTAGTACATCAAAATGACCAGATGCCCTGACAGCAGCAAAAAATTACAAACCATACTAAGAAACAGGAAGATATGGCTCAGTCAAGGGAACAAATTAAAACTTCAGAGGTGACATAGAATTTGGAACAACTAATCAAAGAAATTCAAACGTATCTCTTGAATCATTTCAAGGAGATGAAGAAAAACATAGAAATAAACTAATTATGGATACAGAACTAAAATATATTAAGAAGACAATGTGTGAGCAAAAAGAAAAATTAGAAAGCTTAAAAAGAAACACAATAGAAATTATGGGGATGAAAAGCACAATGATGGAGATTAAAAAGACCCTAGAGGCATACAACTGCAGAAGAAAGAAACAGCAAACTAGAGCACAGGACAATCAAAATCAGTCAGAAGAACAGATAGAGAAAAGAATAGAACACGTTTGATTAGTGTCTAGGGGACCTCTGTGACATCATGAAGCACACCAACACATGCATGATGGCAGTCCCAGAAGGAGAAGAGAAGGGAAAATGAGTAGAAAGAATATGTGAGGAAATAATAGCCATTTTTTTCCAGCTCTTATGAAGATGTAAATATACATGTCCAAGGAGCACGATGTATTCCAAAACAACATAAACCCTAATAGACCTACTCCAAGACACATATTCAGAATGTCAAATGCCAAAGATAAAGAGAGATTCTGAAAGCAGCAAGAGAAAAGCAATTTTTCACATAGGAGGTATCCTAAATAGGACTAAGCGTCGATTTCTTATCAGAAACCATGGAGAAAGCAATGGTATGGTATATTTAAGGTAATGAAAGAGAAAAGTTGCCAGCCCCAAATACTTTATCTGGTAAAACTGTTCTTCAAAAATGAGGGCATGTTTAAGACTTTCACAGATAAACAAAAGGGAATGTTTACCACCAAAAGCCCTGTCCTACAAGAATTGCTAAAGGGAGTTCTGCAAGTTGAAAGGAAAAAACAGGAGAGAGTGGCTTACAGTAATATGAAGAAGTGACGATTTTCATTAAAGGTAACAAAATAGGTAAATGCAAAATTCAATAGTACTGTATCCCAATATATAATTCTACTCTTTAATCCCTATAAAAGGATACAATTGTATAAGAAATAAGAAAAAATCATATTTCCTGATAACAGACATGCAAAATATAAAGAGGTAATTTGGGACAAAAATCACATAAAGAGAAGAAACAGGGTGGTATGGGAACAAGTAAGTGTATGCTAATCAAGTTAAGGCGGTATCTTTCCAAACTAGTGGGTTATAGACTTAGGTTGTATAATATAAACCCCAGGATATCCACAAAGAAAGTATTTAAAAAATATACAGAAACAGAAATTAGAAAGGGGTCAATTAGATATATCACAAAAGATCAACAGTACACAAAAGGGGTCTGCAATAAAGGAAAAGAGACACAAGAAAGATATGACATATAAAAAACAATGCACAAAATGGCTGTTGTAAGACCTGCTTTTACAATAAAAACACTGAATTTTAATGGATTAAACTCCCCAATCAAAAGACACAGATTGGCAGAATGGATAAAATTAATATGATCTTATTTATAAGAGACTCACCTTAGAGCCAAAGATATAAATAAGTTAAAAGTGAAAGGATGGAAAAGATAATTCTTGTGGATAGCAATCAAAAGAGAGCTAGGCTAATATCGGATAAAATAGACTTTAAGTCAAAAGCTGTTACAAGAGACAAAGAAGGACACTATATATTAATAAAAGGGTCAATCCATCAAGAAGAAATAGCAATCATAAATATATATATATATATTTTTTGGTTACATATCCCCCCTCTTTCTGCTTGCTCTTGCTGTGTTCATTTCTCTGTGTTCTTCTGTGTCCGCTCTGTCTCCCCCTGCTGCAGCAACGTGCCAAGTCAGGTCACCGCGCAGGCGGCTCTGCTCCATTTGCGGGCGGGTCTGCTTCTGTTCACAGGTGGCTCCGCTTCTGTTCACGGGCGGATCTGCTCCATTTGCGGGTGACATGCCCTGCCCGTGGTGGCTTTGCCCTGTCCTGCCCACGGCGGCTCGCCCTTCTCAAGGTGGTCTGCCTGCTTTGGAGAGGTCCCCAGGAACCGAACCTGGGGCCTCCCATGTGGTGAACTGGCACCCTATCCATTGGGCTACAGCCGGCCCCCAATCATAAATATTTATGCACCTAACCACAGTACCCCAAAATACATGGGGAAAACACTGGCAAAATTAAAGGAAGAAATAGACACCTCTACAATAATAGAGACTTTGATACACACTTTCATCAATAGACAGAACATCTAGATAG
This sequence comes from Chaetophractus vellerosus, assembly GCA_004027955.1. NCBI lineage: Eukaryota > Metazoa > Chordata > Mammalia > Cingulata > Chlamyphoridae > Chaetophractus > Chaetophractus vellerosus. The sequence goes on along the minus strand of PVKH010033348.1, from coordinate 2,120 downwards.
AAGGTCAACTAGGAAATAGAGAATTTGAATAACGTGAAAAATGAACTAAACCTAACAGACATATACAGAACATTGCACCCTCAAACAGCAAGTTACACATCTTTCTCAAGTGCACATGGACCGTTCTCCAGGAAAAACCACATATTGGGTCATAAAACAAATCTCAATAAATTTAAAAAGATTGAAATTATGCAAAACATCTTTTCTGACTACAGTGGAATTAAGCTGGAAATCAATAACAGATGGAGAACTGAAAAATCCACAGATATATGGAAGTTAAACAAAGAAATCACAAGGGAAATCAGTAAATATTATGAGATGAATGAAAATGAAAACACACATATCAAAACTTATGAGGTGCAGTGAAGGCAGTGCTCAGAGGGAAATTTATAGCTTTTAATGCCCACATTAAAAAAAGGAGAAAGAGCTCAAACCAAAGACCTACACTCACACATGAATGAACTAAGAAAAAAAGAAAAGCAAATTAAACCCAATGCAAGCAGAAGGAAAGAAATAACAAAGATTAGAGCAGAAATAAATGAAATATAAGATTAAAAAAAACAGAATTTAAAAAGTTCATTGAAAAGATAAAATTGATAAATGTTTAGTTAGATTAACAATGGAAAAAAGATAGAGGATGCAAATAATATCAGAAATGAAAGGAGGGCATTTCTCCTGACCCCACAGAAACAAAAGGCATCATAAGAGGATACTATAAACAACTGTACACCAATAAATTAGACAACTTAGATGAAATGGACAACTTTCTAGAAAAACACAAATGATCTACACTGATTCTAGAAGAAAGAGAATATCTCAATAGACCAATTACAAGTAAAGGGATTGAATCCGTCATCAAAAACCTCCCAAAAGAGAAAAGCCTGGGACCAGGTACCTTCAAAGGTGAATTCTACCAAACATTCCAAGAAGAATTAATACCAATCCTGCTCAAATTATTCCAAAAAATTGAAGAGGAGGCAACACTACTTGACTCATTCTATAAGGTCAACATCACCCTAACTGCAAAGCCAGATAAAGATACTACACACACAAAAAAGTATAAACCAAGATCCCTTTTGAAAAAAAAGATGCATGCAAAAATCCTCAACAAAATACTAGAAAACTGAGTCCAACAACACACTAAAAGAATTATATACCATGATCAAGTGGGATTTATCCGAGGCATGCAAGGGTGGTTCAACATAAGAAAATCAATTAATATAGTACAAGAAATTAACAGGAGGAAGGGAAACAAAACAGACATGATCATCTCAATTGACACACAAAAGACTTTTTACAAAATCCAGCACCCTTTCTTCCTAAAAATATTTAGAAAACTAGGAATAGAAAGAAACTTCTTCAACATGATAAAGGGCATCTGTAAAAAAACCTACCACTAACATCATATTCAATGGTGAAAAACTGGTCTTTACCTCTTAGATCTAGAACAAGACAAGAATGACAACTGTCACCATGCTTTTAAAGATTGTACTGGAATTTCTAGCCAGAGCAATTAGGCAAGAAAGAGACATAAAAGGCATGAAATTGGAAAGGGAGAAGTAAAACTTTCACTATTTGCAGAAGACATGATCCTACACATAGAAAGTCCCAAAGAATCTACAACAAAGCTACCAGAGCTAATAAACAAATTCAGCAAAGTAGCAGGCTAGATGAACAGCATGAAAAAAATAGGTAGTGTTTTTATACACTTGTGATTTGAACAATCTGAAGAAGAAATTAGAAAAAAAATTCCATTTACAATCACAACTAATAGAGTCAAATATCTAGGAATAAATTTAACTAAGTATGTAGAGGACTTACATATTGAAAACTGAGAGACATTGCTAAAAGTAATCAAAAAAGACCTAAATAAATGGAAGGGCATTTGCCATGCTAATGGTTTCGAATACTAAATATTGTTAACATGTCACTTCTACCCAAAGCAATTTACAGATTCAATGCAATCCCAACCCAAATTCCAACAGCCTTCTTTGCAGAAATGGAAAAGCCAATTATCAAGTTTATTTGGAAGCCTAAGAGGCCCTGAATAGCCAAAAGCATCTTGAAAAAGAAAAACAAAGTTGGCCTCACACTTAGTGACTTTAAAACTACAGTGGTCA
>PVKH010033347.1:0-12027 GCA_004027955.1 Chaetophractus vellerosus | reverse complement strand
TTTTTTGTGTTGTTTGGTCCTAAAGCTTACTCTCTTTTGGAACTGGCCCATAGGGTTGTTGGCGACTTGGGGTATTTTACAAATTGACTTCAGTCAAGCAGGGAGGGATAGTGTTTCTCTTTGAGTTGGGTAACACTTGGTAGAGGTAGGATATTTGCAGCCAGAATATGCAGTTGAAAATCTTGTTGGTTCTGTGAGAATTATCTTAACTAAAAAGGCTTCTTCCATTTCTCGTCCAGGGATGTGGGGATGCCCACCTTTTTAGAGATACCTTCTCCCACCATCAGCAGAGAAGAAAGGGTATTCTTCCAATTTGCTCCTATCTATCTAGAGAGAAAGGGGGTTGAAGGATTTAGGGAAGGGGCTTTCAGCATGCAGCACATTCAGAGTGGTTAATGTGTTTCTTGAGCAAGTCTCCTTGAGGTATTGCGTGAGAAGTTTAATTAGACAACAGGAAAGCACATAAAACCCAGTACCAGTACACAGAGGGCATACAAACTTTTTTTCTTCTTTGTATTTCAGTATTCCTTTCTGTTAAATTAAGTACTACTGACAAGACAAATACTACACGATCTTATGGTCAGAATGGCATTTGAGCAAGAGTTATACCAGAAGCTCTTTTAGCACGCAGGATGAAAGGAGATGTAGCAATCCAAACCCTTCTCCCTACATTTCTTTCTTGGTCTCTTTGTCGTTGTTATTGTTTTGCTTGAGTGGTTCTTTTAGATATAAGTTTTTTCTGCTAGGAAAAGTATGCCAGGCTATTAAATAGTCAGAGTGGGAGTCTCGAATAAGCACACTCCTTAATTTCTAGCTCCCATTAATTGATCATTTCATCCTCCTTTTCAAAGGTTAAAGCTAACAAAATAAACAAGCCAACAAATGGATTGTGTTATGATATGATAGAGGGAGATTTCAGAACTCTCCCAAGATCCTAGAAACCTTTAGCATGGCAGGGCAAGGCCACCCGTCCAGACACCTCCTTTGAAACATACAATATCACCTGAGAACCAGCCAGACACATTCTCTGTTTCTCTTTCTACCAAGAGATATGCACATGATGGGATACCTCTTCATTGGTCACTTCCTTGGCATTGAAACAAGTATCCATAATGGAGTGAGGTTGATATTTTTGCTGTCTTCTCAAAAGGGACTGAGGTGGGGGGAGGAGTGGATGTAGCTGAGTGGTTGAGCACCTGCCTCCCATGTACGAGGTCTTGGGTTCAAACCCTAGTACCTCCTTAAACAGAAAAAAAAACCTTGAAACTGTCCCTTAAGTGCTTTTAGTGTGCTATATGACACCATCAATATTCTCTAATATTTAAATTCCATTGCTGATGGTGAACCTTCAGAAATAAGACAGGACTATAGTGACCAAGGGAAGGTAGGAATGAAGTTACATTGGATTTTTGTCCTTAGATTCATGTCTATCATAATATTTCTCTTGATCTAAAGAGAAATAACAGATTTTATCAAACATTAACTTTAAAATATGTGAACTGTTTCCTGTGAGGAAAACCTTTTCAACAAATTAGCAAGTACTTTAATATGAGGTTAAAATGAATATTCTGATATTTATACCTAAATCAAAAGTAGGAAGTTAAATTCATAGCAATGACTAAATTTAATTTCATCCCAACAACATTTCATCAAAGAAAGATGTTAGCAATACATAGTGATTTTTCAAAAAAAGGAAAAAAGGTAGATTTCATTTCATTTCAATGAGAGAAATGTCATCAGTAGGTATTTAGAAAATAATTGTCCAAATGATTTCATAGGACTCAAGTGTCACTGAATTATGTCATGTACAGTTGGTTTTTGAGTGAGAGGAAAGCAATTATGGCCTAGTTCCCTCCTGACCATTAATTTTCTAGGCCTTGGAAGAAACAGTTTGTGTTGAGAGGAAAGGAACCATATGTGGTGTGATTTATTTAAGTGGCCATATTTTATTTTCATTCTATTCTAGGTAATACATTCTATACAGAGTCAGAAGTAGCAGTAAAACATTGTGTTTGTTCATTGTTATTTTATTTTTCTGTAGTCAGTAATACAAATAAAGAGCTTTTATATTCTTTATAAGAATGCTTACCATCTCGTCCAAGGGATAATATTCTTCTTATCACTTTAGAAGAAATCATTTTAGAAGACTAAAGCATTCATTGTGGAGTATGGTTTGTGTTTTCTTTATAGCCTTATATCTGTGAGCCATCTGGAAGCCACATTTAAGTGTTTAATGTCCCTGCACTGCACACAGTGCAGGGACATTCGCCCATGAGCCAGATTAGCCTAGGAAAAGGCTGGTAGATTAACTACTGTCTTCATTTTCACCTGCCCATTGCAAAATCGGCTCACCAGAATGACTAGGGAGACACAAATGAGATGATTCCTGGGTTTTGTGAAATATGTAGAGAGTGATTAAAAACCTCTAAGTCTTTAAATATTGGAATATACCTGTCTGTGACCCAGGAAGAGTCAGCAATTTAAAGAACACAGTGAATGTTCAAAATCACTATTTAAATGGCCATGTGGATACTTTTAGCTACATTTAAAGTGCAAGCCCTCTGAAAACAGTGGTTGAGGATATATAATATAGTTATTACTAAACATTCTAAACTGAAAGATTTTGTAAAGGAAAACAGTAAAAACAGGTTAACTATAATGATTTATCACATCATATTACATACTTAGTATTTAGAATTCCATAATTTATTGCAAAGACAGTTTATCTGGCAATAGCTTATAAAACAGTGCTAAATCAACGGCATTTCAGTTAAGCATGAGAGTTGGGGGCATTCATTAATTCCAGATAGGAGAAATACTGCCTGGGGAAGTACTTGGTAAATTGTAACATGCACTGCAGACAGTATTGATGATAACTCCCAGTCTCCAGTAAGATGCAAACTTACTTTGAGTTCATATTCTGAAGTGACTAAGTCCCTCTGTTGTGGACCTATCCATTCACAAAGTGTATATAAGGATCAAGTAGATCCTGCTAACGCAGGCGAGTGAGAAACTTTGCAGGTTCTACTCATTGCAGCAAAGGGGACTTGCCTGGCAGCAGGTGACTGTATCTGGGGCGGGCATTGACGATGTTAAGGTTTGCCTCATTCTTTCTTTTCTCCCAGGGCACCTGGATGATGATGGATTACCACATGGGTTCTGCACAGTCACCTACTCCTCCACAGACAGATTTGAGGGGAACTTTGTTCATGGAGAAAAGAATGGACGGGGGAAGTTCTTCTTCTTCGATGGCAGGTAGCACTCAGCAGGTTTTTAAATGCTTGTCTTTGGAATAACCGGCCTTTATGTGTGAAACCTTAATGCTGATGTCATAACTAACATTTTCCACATTCTGGTTGTGGAAAAGTTAAAGTGTTTTTCAGAGTAGGTCCTTTTTATGTTGCTTTCCCCACGTGCATGAGGATGCAGAGGCCAAAGTTCCTTCCCCTCTTGTGTTAGGTGGGAATGACTGTAGGACTTTTCTCTCTCCATAAGAGACGGGGTTGCACTGGCTCAGCTTTCCAACAAGGATTTTGAAACCACATCAGCTTCAGAAGCAAACAGAGACACTGTGAATTTCTCAAGCCTTTAGAAAAATTCAGAGCTGTGAGTAGGGCCAGCTATTTTCAGCCCATTTTACTGGGTAATATGGATATAGGTTTAACTAAAGAGGTTATAGGATTCTGTGGGATATTAGCACTACTTACTAAACTCTTGGCATTGGTAATAGGCCAATGTTTCCTAAACCTTGGGATTCCTTTGGGAAAGGAAATACTCAGCTGATGGTGAAAGGGTGATTACAGGGACTGGCATGTGACCCAGAATCCCATTGCTGTAGGCAGAGCGGGTTGTTTCTAAAGATGTTAACAGTCCCTTAGGCTCTGAATTATCTGAAGTAATACAAACCCATCTATAGGACTTTTTAAAAATTTCATTTTAGTTATTATTTCTAACTTCTCTTTTCCATTCCTGCAGCTTCTCACCTCTCAGCCTCCTTTTTTTTTTTTTTTTTTTTTTTTTTTCTAGCAGAGCTTTGCTTAAAAACTAAATTTTAAACTTTCAGGGTTTTCACTTCCTTTCTTTTGCACTGCTGTGACTACCTGATTGATACCTGAGCCCTGTAGAATCCTCTTTCAAGATTTGGAATCAGTGCTTTTTTCCTCTCGTGATCCATTTTACTTGTCCAAAGGGAAACTTTTCCTGCCTCATTTCCATAGCAGTTTATTTATAGCTCTTTCCTGAAAAGTATCACTCTTTACCTCCTGCTGTAATTATTCATTTATTCACTCAACAAGTATGTATTTCTGTAAATGTATTATTTCTCCTACAGGACAAAGAATCCCTTGAGGGCAGAAATTGTATCTAATTTATCTTCTGTGCTTCTTAGCACTTGCCCTTAATTTTATACTCAAAAAAGATTCTTGCTGAAAGAATGAAGATGCTAGAAGAGAGAGTAAAATTCACCCCAAATTGCCCCCCCCCCACACACACACATACACACATACTTTACAGATGAGAAAGTGGTACTTGGATGGGCTTTATGACTAGCTAGGGTACAGAAGTGAGTAATGGCAAAGCAAGATGGAGACTAAGTTTTCCCAACCCCTGATCCAACACACTTTGTGTGCACATGAAATCTTCTGGGAAAGGTGATCTGGCTTTTCCTTACTGTGATTTTCAAAAGGGTCATCATATCCTTGGGAGTCAAGACTCTTCTCCAAGAACAAAAGCTAAATTTCCCTTAAAAATGTTTTGTAGACAGATGGGCTTTTTTAAAAAAATAAGTGTAGTGTTGCCTGTACAAAATAACTAGAATTTATCCAAAGGTGGAGAGCAAAGAATATTTCTGGAGATCAGTTGTAGATGCCTTCTATTACCAGCATAGATAGTCCTGTAGGAATACTCAAGAAGTGAATATTTTTTCGTGACACAAGACATAAAAATTGATATTGTTTATCTCCTGGGCCAGAGCTGACTGGCCCCAGGGGCTCTGGCAGCCTGAGACCCTGTCTGGCTCTCCCAAGGGGAGTCAGTACATCTCCACACCCCAGTTTGGAAGCTCTAAGCTAGAGAACTTGGAAGGGGAAAAAAAAGAGGCATTTTTTTTGGTAGCAACTGGCAACAGTGTTTCCAGCTGGCTACCAGGTCTTCTCAGGGCCACTCCAATAGTAATTCAGGTGGGTCAGTTTCTTTTGCCTGCTGCTCACCAAGTGTTACAAAGTGCCTGAGTGAACCCAAAGAAACTGCTAGTATCTTTCTTTATGGAAGTCCAGTCTAAGCTGATTTCTTTTTCTTCCCTTTCTTTAACAAGTACACATTTCCCATTTCCCACTGGCTGGAAGGCTTTAGTTTCCTAAGCTGAACAGGATTTTGGCATGCATCTAACCAGGCGGAAGCCTTATCTAACATGACACGGTTTATTAAAATGCGCTGAGACATGGAAAAAGTTTTAAAAGTAAAGTCATGCTTTAAATCCAGTAGTTTGGCTGATGGTAGCACAGAATTTGGTCAATTCTTTAGGAAAACAGTCTATCGGGTTTGGTTTATCTTAGTGTTGGCCACTTGCTTGCTTCCCAGACTTGGTATACAGTGTATTGATGAGTTAGACTGAGCTTCCAAACCAGTGTGCCAAGAATGAGTTATAGGTTAGCCCCAAGATACTAATCCCCTCACCTCAGCCTTAGGGGAGCAGAGTGGGACTGGAGGCCTCCTGAATACCACCCCCACACCCCACCCCCAGCACACACACTCTGTCAAGCTAGTCACTTCTGGCTCCAAGCAGATTCATCCACTCACCCCGTGGGGCCTACAAATGCAGTAATCTGCATATGTGTCATCACTCGAAAAAGCTGATCCACTGGGATATCTTGGAACACTGGGCCAATAACTCTATGGGATAGAAATAATTTCATTGGCTTTTTTTTTTTCCTTTTGAGGCACCAATTCACTAATGTTTTCCCATATTTTTTTAATCAGAGAAGTTGTAAGCTTACAAAACAATCATGCAAAGCATGCGGAATTCCCATACGTCACCCCTCCGCCAACAGCTTGCATTGTTGTGGAACATTTGTTACAGATTATGAAAGAATCATCAAAATATTACTACTATGAGTATTCTAAATATAATAAATCTTATATTTACATGAAAAAATATTACTACTAACTATTTTTATACCTACCGCTCAAACACCTATAAAGACACAGGTCAAATAGTAGAATCAAAGAATGATATACTAGTAAGGGCCTCAAGAGGTTATTTTTGTTAGTCTTCTTCAGATGGGGGTAGTACCTTAAGGGAAGGAAGGTCAATAGTGTTGGCTTTACAAATGAGGAAGTAGTATGGTGAAAGGATCTCAAAAGGCCATTGTCACCTTCTTTCCTAAACCCTAAACTGATTATGTTATGAGACATCTGCTAAAAGAATATGCTGTAAAAATTAGAGAGATAAACTTTTGACTGAAGAAAGGCTGTGGAATTTATTCTTTCTAAGGAGGATGTGGGACTTGGTTTGGAGAAGTCAGCTGTTTCTACATGAAGCTACACCTTTATTTACATTTGTCTATTAAATCTTCTTCCCATTACCTCCCTCCCACCTCACATTTTTAGGATCTGTTATGTTGGGTAAAATAAAGTGGAAATACTAACCCTTTACTGCTAGTCAGGAAGGTTTGGCCTAGAACCAATCAATCCCTCCCCCCAAAAAAGGGGCAGAAATCAGGTTCTGAAATACAAGCAAGAAAACAAAAAGTTTCTATTAGAGCTTAAGAAAGTTGTTCAAACCTGCAGAGCTGGTTTATGTCGTCTTCAAAGAGTTTTTGTTGTTTTTGTTGTTGTTTTTGCAACCGTGGGAACCTGTGTTTGGAAAGAGAGAAGGAAAATCACTAAGTGTAATTAATGACAGAAGACTTGGCCTGATGCAGTCTAGTCTTATATAAAACCTGAACCTGGATGTGTGATTTATGAGATGCTTTCAAACAAATATGAATTTATATTTAAAAAATTCTAAAATTAATATTTCCCTTGACATAGAATATGGTAAGTCTGACTAGTATTTTTAAATATCCAGGTCACCGAGAAAACTGGCCTTGTTAATAACCAAGTACCCAGATGAAGGCAGGAAAATCATTTATTTTATTTTATTTTTAAATTGCAAATATAGCAAATTCTTGGTGAAATTAAAAAACAAAATACTTCAAGAAATACATCCCCATGTCACAGAGGTAACACCACTCTTGGCAGGGATTTAATCATCTTAATTAAATTTGTTAAAAATAAAATAAGGAAATAACAATCTATTTCTAAATCAGCCTAAATAGTCCAAAGTTCATTGCTTACCTGTTCATTACTGTCTCAGCTTTAGAATGTTTGCTAGTTTTGAGACCATAATCACGACTTAGTCCTTCCCTCATTACATAACAAAATGTAGAACAGAAAAAGCTAAGTTATTACAACCATCTTATTAAGTTGGAAACTTAAAGTCAAACCACTTGGCCTTTACCAGAAATATACCCCACAAATGAGAAGTGAAGGGGGGAATTAACTTTATTTTTAAAATTGTCTTTTCAAGCAGCTATTGTTTTCTATTTTCTCCCCTTTTTTTAAAGGAAAGAAGAAAATTGTCCCCAGATGAGGTAATAATAACTTCTTAACATCTACTTTTTGATCCTGAGGTAAAGGCCTTTATGTAGCAAACATAAAGGCTCCTGGAAGTTTTGTTGATGTGGATCTGGAATCTACCCAGCACCCAGCAGATTTGCTGGAGTACTGTGGGGTATTATGAAAATCTTTAGTATTCAAAATATTTTGATATACACATCTCAAATTTTTATAGTAATGTCCAATTCTGAATGTTTATTTTAATGTATTTCCCCCTTAATTATATTCATTTTGCCCAAGATTGATGGATCTAAAGACTATTTTGCAGGACGTCTCATAAATCCTTAAATGGTAATGAGAAAGGTGTTTCAAAGAAGGTTGGCTCTGGGCTGCTTAATATTACCAAGGTAGAGATGAGGTCATTCATTTGGTTTTATTTTTTTTTATATTGTTAATGCTTTCTCTTGACATGACAAGTAGATTTCAAAGTATTATTTATATGCCATGACCTCATTCACCAATGCCCACATCATCTTCTGATGTTGGTTTGCTACATTCATGCATCGAGCCAAGAGGGTTCTTTTATAATTTATTACTGGACAAAAACCCAAGGCAATGAGGCTGCCCGTGTGATGAACTGCCGAGAAAGACTGACGTTTTCCAGGTAGTAGATTTTAGAAAGTGCTTGGTCATGTTGCAGAGAAAGTGGGGTTGGAATGGACCTCTGAAGTCATGGAACCCAACCTCCTACGCAAAGGCAAAATCCCTTCTACGTTCCTGACAGCCACACAGCGTTTGTTGAGCCAGGTTAAGCACACATATTCATCCGTTAAACAGTTCTCATTAAAGGCAAAAAAGAAAGGTTTTTGATGCACTAGAAAGGGAGTGAAGAAGAGATGGATAACTTTGAATGTCTATCATTGTTCAACACTGAACAAATTGTCACCTTTTGCCTTCATAACAATCTGTGAAGTAGGTTTTATAATCCTATTTTACATATGAAGAAACTAAGGCACAGAGTGGTTAAGTAACATGACCAAGGTCACATAGTAAAGGTTGGAGCTGAGTTTCACACTAAGATGAGTTCAATTCCAGAGCTGCCCCTCTTTTCACTACATCTATTACCCTTGCCTAACTAGAAACAAGGAAATAGCTATGAACCTGACTGTCCTTCTTCCATACTTTCATGTTACACCAGGTAACGCCTTAGCTATACTTGTGAAAAGTTCAAAGGAGTCCTGGGGTGAATTCAGTTACTTTCTTGTGGGAGCCTTAACATTTGATAGGAGCTTAGACAAATTGATAGAAAGGTTTTCCTGTGGGATCAACTACTCAAAAGAATCCTGTTTTAGCTTGTTGGCTTCCTTGAACTTCTGCTTTGTTATTGTAAAACTGAGATAATTATACCTACTTTTCAGAGTTGTAAAGAGTGAATGAGAAAACCTGTAAAGACCTTATAGAATGTAGTGCACCTGATAGGTACTCAAGGGAAAGTAGGGATTATTATTATTATTGTTATTGTTATTGTTACTACTGTTAATATTATGGGTTAAAAACTTAATGTAGAGTTTTCTTAGGGTTTGTTTTTAGAGGGCAAGACTAAATTTCACTAACAGCTCTTCAGATATTTTACTGTTATCTTGAGCCTTTATAATAGTCAAACTCTACAGTTTCATAGTTCTATTAAAGGATGAAAATCAACCCATGCTTCATTTTAGGTTTCTATTTTGGTTCTTCTATTGTTGTACCTGACAAAAACAGGCAAACAGTGAGGGAAGAGAACAGAGTTTAGGCTGAGGGGGGTAGAGACCCCTAAATGTTCTAGATCTCAGAACCATGAAGGAAAAGCCAGTGCTGAGTCTCCTAAGAACACTTTGGGGTGTTCAGATATTAAAGAGAATTTCCCATTGAAAATATAATAGTATTTGAATAGAATGCTAAAAAGTAAAGAATTGTAAAAAAAAAAAATTCTCCATTTCTTTGTAAATTAGAGTTTTCTAGCTTAATTTATTACTAGAAATTTAACTCTGAAGTATAAGAGCTTTGATAAAACAGGTAAAAAAAATGGTCTGTGCATGTGTAGAGAAAGAACTTTAATTAAAATTGATGTTTTAATTTCTTTTACATTTTCCAGTTGTTTGATTCAGATGCTGGGGCCAGAAAAATCAAACAATTGAAAGATCATTAGTTTAACATACTAAACAATCTGCCAAGATGTTGAAAGGGACTTTAAGAGACATAACTTAAGACTATTATATATAGTATTATCCCATTTTTATTAAAAACGACAACAAAAATGATGGAAAATTTCATGATATATACATGGAAAAATGTCTTAAACATCATATATCAAATTGGGTGAGAATACTGGGAGTTTCTGCTTTCTACATCTATGTAGTGCTTGATTTATTTTTTGTTTTGCTTGTTTGGTTGGTTTTTTTTGTTTTTGTTTTTGTTTTTACAATGAACACATAATACTTTTTTAACTTAAAGAGGGATTTATTCTACTCTTGCCCCATCCAATTGGATCACTCAAATCTTCCTTGTTTGCTTTTTTAAAAAGTAGATTTAAAGCAGCTTTTATAAATTTCTTTGACTACCTATTCCAATATTTCATAACTATTTCCTTGGTGCTGCTATTTTAAGCCCAGTTTCTCAGCAGAAAGCTCACCATCATATATATGAATGTGTGTGCTTAATAATAGCATTTATTTATTTAAGCAATCACTATGTGCCAGATCATATTCTAAGCACTTGATATATATTAATCCATTTAATCCTTATCACAAACCTCTTATTAGATCCAGTTTTCACATGAAGAAATGACACATAGAGAGTGTAAGAAGCTTTCTACCCTTGGATACTGTATGCATATATAAGTCATATAAATAATACTCCAGGCATTTGAACAACATTGTTGCGTTTCTTCTCAACTCTCTCTTTTCGAAGCAAAATAATCCCGGTTTCCATTTCCATTCTTTCATTTAGGAAATACCAATTGAAGATATACCATGTTTGTATGTTAGGGGAGGGATACATGGATTTGTTCCTATAAATGGTTTATAATCTAGTTAGAGAATAAGATACCAAAACTTAACATCAGTAAGAATGTGGGATATCCCATTACAGGACATCCTCAGGCTCCACTGAGCAATGTGGACTGTGGGCTGCAGAGGTCAGGATAGGCTCTGTTTAGGTCAGTGATGAACAAACTTGCTCCAAAATATCACCCAAAACCACCAAAACACCATCCAAATTCAGGAGGAAAGGTTAGAAAGCTGCTCTTATGTAGCAACCTATCAAATATGACCACTTATTAACATTTTTTTAACTACAAAATAGTAACTATGTTCTATAGTTTATTTCTTCATTGAAAAGAAAAATGCCAGAGGTTTGGAAATAATCATTATTATCCCAAGGTTATTTTCATGTTGGAAAAAAAAAAAAGGAAAATGCGACCCATGACATTTTTTCCTAAATGTGTCCTCAGGGTTTAAAAAAGTTTGCTCACACGTTTTAAGGAAAGAAGCAAGGAAAAACACAGTGTGAAAGCTAAAATCTATAGAGGTCTTGGGGGCAATGAGTAGACTAGTGTGAGGAAAAGGTTGTAGAACAAGAGTCAGCAAACTTTTTCTGTAAAGGGCCAGAAAGTAAATATTTTAGGCATTGCGGTTCATACACATTCTCTCTTGCAACTGTTCAGCTCTGTCATAGTATTAAAGCAGCTGTAGACAATATGTAAAGGAATGAGCATAGCTGTGTTCCAATAAAACTTTACTTACAAAAACCGGTGGAAGGCCAGATTTGGCCTGTGGGTAACAGTTTGCCGACCTCCTCTAGAGGAAAAAGTTAGAAAGGCAGGAATCACCTTGAGCACCAGTCTAAGAAGTTTTCATTTTATTCCCTCATGACAGAGAATTTCAAAGCTTTATCATTTTATTGCTCTGAAGAACCCAATGTGCTTGTATAATATACCCCATTTGTTGTCAGACTCCATCCAAATCATGATAAAATTTTGCCAAGAATGCTTAGCTTTGTCCTCAGGCAGATGCTGAAAAATAATGCAGTAAGTTCTGCTTTCCTTATCCCTAAAAATTTGCATTTACTCACCTTAATTTAGTCAGGTGCATTAAGAAGGAAATAGTTTTTTCTTAGTGTTATAATAGAGGAACGTGGGTATGGGTTTCCTTGGTAAGGGAGAGTAGAACAAGCCATTGAACGTGGCTAGGGGGGGCCCGCCTTGAATGTCTAGTGGGAAAGAGCTCGTGGGGGTACCACTGGGGAGGACCCTGGTTGTGTTCCCGGGGGCCTCTCCGAGTGGGCAGACGTCCTTTATAAAAGCAAACCGTCGTTGGGAATGTAAAAAGCCGCCACGGGGAGTGCCAGGGCCCCAACGGAGGGGGAAAGATACGCATGAAAAAAAAAAAAGCT
>PVKH010033346.1:0-12026 GCA_004027955.1 Chaetophractus vellerosus | reverse complement strand
TATTTTGAATATGCCCATCTTCCTTCCATGCCTGCCATTATCGCTCTTGGGTTTTAAGTTTCTTAGGGACAATGAACACCCATATTTAACTAACTTTATGCAGAAATAAGCATATTATCAAGCTAAGCAGCTTATTAAATCATTTATATTAAAGATGACAATAAAATAAATTCTCTCGAGAGAGAGCAAGCTTTGGCATTGTCAAAGGATAGGGCAGTAATCAAAGCAACACATTTCATGTTTATAATAGGATTCATCGCCTCAATATATTTCCAATGGTGTACTGAGGCTGGCTCATAACAGCTCAGGAGGGCAGACTTAAATTTCCTGGTATCTTGTGAGCCAGTTGTTAAAAACAGCTATTATGAAACATCTAATAATATAAAATTAGAATTAAATGAATTATATTAAAAACAAATGCAATAAAAACTCAAAACTCATCACTTCCCAATTATTTTTCCATATTTTACTATAATCCACACTCTTGAAGCTATTTACAGCTATTGCATCTGCATAGCGGAAAGACTAAATAATGGCGTGCTACTGTACAACTCTTAGACTCTCGTTTCAGTAGTATCACATTGCTGTGCTAGAAATGTCCATGCTGGGAGTATTTTCACCATGGTAATCAGCCCATGCTACAAATCCCTCCATCCTACCCCAGGCCTCCTCTGAGAGCCAGCTGTTGAATGGGTATCAGCATACCACTGTAAACACCTTACCAAAATGAACTGAGCACCATGTTAGTGAAACATGGAAAAAAGGATGCACATCACCTCACCTACAAATCCCAAACTTAAGGAAAAGTGATACAAAAACTATAATTCTTTTTCTCCCCCTTGAACTAACAGCTCCTTGATTACATGAAATTCAGTGAGACTTAAGTTTCATATCAAAGCCTTATACAGAACTTGTATAAGAAAGTTCTGGTTTAGGAAGAAAAAAAAAACGTAGGGCGGTACTGCATGGCTCGTTACCACCAGCAGCTGTAAAACCCCAATGTGTCCACATTGCTTTAATTCAGGTCTAGTAACCACCTACACTGTAGTAGCTGTAGCCTCCTTCAACCTTTCATCTCTAACATAAATTCCATCACCTTTAAATACCTCCATATTGGGATTACACAAGATACAGTGTGCTCCAGAGTCCTACAGTAAAGTCACAGGAAAAAAAAGTTATAATTCATAACACTACACGCAAGCATGTCTCCATATAAATGTATGCAGTGACCATTAAAAAATGCTGTTTCGCAAAGTTATTTTGACATATCTAATGATCAACAGGAAAGAAGGGAGGGATTCATCCTAAAAGAGATAACAATCAGTAAGGACATAAAGAGACAACAGAACTTACTGGGGATACTTGAAGAATTCTCTCATTTAAAAGCCTGCCTTTCAGATTTATAACCCTACAAGTATATATATATGTGTGTGTGTGTGTGTGCGTGTGTGTGTACATACATACATATATTAGCACTGAAACAAAAACCAAATACAGGTATGACGAATTAAGGAGGATGCCCATTTTCAGGAAGGGTTAGGAATCTTACACCTCAAATTAGGTAGAAGAGAATTGATAAGCTGTTCCCATGATGAAGAAGACAAAGGAACCAGGAAATAGTCCTTTAAAATATGAATGACTAAAACTAAAACTTTGCTTCCATCAAAGAGGAAAAAAAAGTTGGAGTAGAGCAAGCCTCATATATTTTGCAAATACAAGTCACTGTCAATATTAGTCTGTACTATTATTGCGTATCTTCTTTTGATCATCAGCGATTAAACAAAAACTGGTCTTCCTTTTTCCTTCCTTATTCATGCTTATGACAATCTGGGGGGCATAAAAAAGCAGCCAACAGAACTCTAAAAGAATGTCAGTGACAGTGCTTGCCACCAACTGTTTGTGAAGTGTTACAAGAGTTGGATGATGAGCAGCTCTATTAAAAAAAAAAAAAAAGCAAAACCTTATTATTACATTCAGTAACCTAGATTAAGAGAGATGTAGGAGGTAATCAAGCAATCTGTGTACAAGACATCTAAGAATTAAAATTAGCTGAAATACTTCAGGTTGAAAACACTCTGCATTAGAAACTAGAGGTCTTTCTAATTGATTACGTAAGAAAATCTAGGACTTCAACACAGGACTTAGTTTGTATTTTTGGTAAGATATTTGAAGGATGGGGCAGGGAGAACAGTATTAGGGGTGAAAAGGAGGACAGCAGTGGACATAGAATATGTGACTAATATATGTTGAAAAGTCCTAAGTTCCAAGTTTTTTTTTTCCTTCATCTTTTCTAGCTTAAAAAAATCATATTTCAAAGAGATATTTAGGGTTTTGTCAGGTTTTCTTCATGATACACCACTATGAAAATAAAGGGTACATATTATTGTTCTTTGGTCAATATAGAACTTAATAAAAAATACAAAAGCTCTGGTCTGAATTTCTTTTAAGATTTCAAGTTCAAAGCCGTCATTGCCATATTCTTTTACAAGCGAAAACAGTGAGGCAGGTTCAAAGGGATAATATTTTAAGTACTTTAAGAAAAAAATATAGAAGAAATACATTATGCCCTGATATTTGTGCTTTTACCCATAAAGTTCAGCACATATCCATAACCAACCAAAAGTCTAATAAATGTATATTTGCTACCAGATTCACGATTCAGAATTTTTCTATTTACCAAATTGGTGCAGTCTTTCTAAATTAGATTTTTAACACCCTTGTGACTTTCATTATCAGGTTTCTCAAGGGCATGAGCGCCAAAGAATTTTTTTGTTGTTGTTAAATGTAAAATATATAGTCTGGCATTCTTTCTGAAGTCATATCCCTGTACACATTTTAGTAAATGTGATAAAAATAAATTTCAGGCACCAAGAATTATTAACATCAAAGCAACTTTTTGAAGCATCCAAGTACAAAGCTAGTTCTCAGATATAAAGGGCAGAAGTAATGTGGATTAATAAATCAATAGGTACAGAAGCAGTGAAAATCCAGGTGGGATAAGTATAGTACTAAAATCAGAATATAATAACAAGTTTGTAGACATGGCTAATGAAATAATGGGCCTGACCCTAGTAAAATCTGACTACTGGTACAATCTTTAACTTATAAGAGTGACGCAATCTTATCTACTCAAAAATGCAATGAAACGCAATGCATTGCAAAGTAATAAAAAAAAAATTTTTTTAATAAAAACTCTGATGTTTATAGTTACCACTGCCATGAACTTGTTAAACTTAGGTGAGCCACTGAAATAAGTCTCACTTTCTTCAATCGCAAAGTAAGCTTCACTAATCAAACAACTTGCAAGCTTCATTCAACTACTAAATTCTCTAATTCTTCAAAACTTTTCTTTCGGTGAGCAAAATAGTGAAAAATATTTTAAAAATTCATTCAATAAAGTCATTTTTCACCATTGTGATAAAATTATTATTATGAAAGTCACGGGGCCCAGCTGTAGCTCAATTGGTAGGGCGCCGGTTTACCACATGGGAGGCCCTGGGTTCGGTTCCCAGGGCCTCCCTGAGTGGGCAGACAGCCTTGAGAAGGCAAGCCGCCATGGCAGGGCAAGGCCGCCGTGGGCAGGGCAAGGCCGCCATGGGCAGGGCAGGCCACCACGGGCAGGGCAGGCCACCACGGGCAGGGCAAGCCGCCCAGAAGCAGACAAGGCCACCGTGAGGTGAGCTGACTCGGCGGGTCGCCGCAATGGTGGGGGGTGAGGGAGAGACAAGCAGACACAGAAGAACGCAAGAATGAACACAGCAAAAGAACAAGGAGAAAGGGGGGCTATATTAAAAAACAAAAAAAAAAGAAAGTCAGGTCTCTTTCTTATCAGTGTAAATAAAAGGGAATGATATGACGGAAGACACTGACAACAGCCAACAATACTATAGAAAATGATATTAATGTTTGTTTATAAAGAAAATGTGGCCTAAATTTAAATCTAGAGTGGGTTGCTATGACTTCCATTCTGATCAAAGGCATATTAAAAGCTTGAATTTTGGGCCACCCAAGTGCCACAACCACCACAACCACCACCAAATGACTAAAGAGAAGCCTTTGTACTTGCTCCAATTGTACGATAAAGGGAGTTTTAGTTTCCTTTTGTCCAGATGAGCATTTTCTCTTATATTGTAAACTTAAATCATAAAAGTTAAGGAGAAACTCTTCTATCCTAGACCCTTCAGGACACTGACAAACACTAAAGAGTAAGAAATAAAAATCTGGAGGCTATCACTTTAGGAAAACCTCATTCTCCCTTATATTGACTGCATCTCATGGGTAGCTTCATCTGTAGAGGTTCTAAATTGGGAGAGTCTTAGATGGTGCTTTGGGAAGAGGTAATGTCAATTATAATGTTAGAAAATTCTCTCAGTCACTGGTACCAAAATGTAAAAGATCATTACCCAGAGGACTTCCTAATAACATATCAGGTCCTTACCCCTTCTCCGAAACTGGACTGGAAATGAAATAATTCCCAATACTTGGATTTATTTAATTACTCAAATAAATTTTGTTAAAAACAGGACTGTGACTTAAGTGACTTCAATTGAAGAAGCACTAAAATAAACATTCTTGATGCATCATTTAAGGTAGAACTCTGGGCACCCAAGACTACAAGGAAATTTTTAGAACAGACTCATCTGCAGTTATTTATTAATTACCAAACAACCAAGTTGCAATACAGAGCTTGGAGAAAGATGCAACTCAAAAGGTCTTCATTGTTCCATAGACTATTTTCCAAAAAATATCACACTAAAAATTGGCCTTCACTTAGTTGGAGAATTTATATTAAGGAGTAAAGGTGGCCACAAGGTTCTTGAAAGTTGAACACTAAAACAGGACTACTGACAATACCATAATAGACTTAAAATTTCTGAGAAAAAATAAATTTTAGAAAGGCATTGTCTCTAAATTATAAACATTTAATTTCATGAAAAAAAAAAAAGAAGTAGAGAATCTGTTTAATGGCTTTCCCTAGTAGTTCCTGCTTCACTATAGAATTAAAATCTATCCTTTATGATATCACTTTTCTAAATTATATAATTTTATGTATGTGATTTATATGTTTTTCACTATTTCTAAGGGACAAAATATTAAAAATCTTCCAATGTTTATGAACCATACCTGCCACAATTGTTAATATATTTTAAGGATATTTTAAACATCAATACTTTGTCACAGAAATCATTTCACCTACTTAAAAATATATTCATTGTACAGTACAACATAATTTAACAAAGCCCAAAAATATAAGTGAAATTATACCAAATTGGCCAAAAGTTCTAGAATTTGGTGCTTTAAATTGTGAGAAAAAACAAAATAGATGAAATATTCTACATTAATTACACTGCATGTTATATATTATATATACTATACAATATATACTATTGTATGTAAACAACACTGAAATAATATCCTCTTCAACATATTATAGACTCCATGTTTAGAAAATATACCCTCAATCACTTTGCTATTTAACCTGCATCATGATTTACATAACCTCCTCTATCCTACTTATTTTCACATCTCTATTGCCTCAGTATATTTAGGAAGCCAGTGTCCAGAGCCTTTAAGTAGTACATCCTGGATCATGTAAAAATTAGGGAGAGATCTAGGGTTAAAAACAAGATTCATTGCTGGGAGTCAACAGGTTTTTCTATCTAAAAGAAAACTTTCTTCAGAAATGATGGACTATTTAGAGGAAGTTAATTAAATCTATTCTACCTAAAATATTTGATATGAGAAAAGATCATCTATACCTCAACTGCTTACAAAACCTCAAAGAACTTGAATCAGATTATGAATTCCACTGTGTACATGACAAAACCATTGACAGCGTAACAGGCAGCTTGTCATTATTTCTGTACATTATGAGCTCTATTTCCCTGTCTATAGCACAGAAATTTGAAAGATTCCAATGAAGTAATGATTATGTGCTCTTGAAGAAAGGTATGTCCTATAGATTCTGCTCAAGAAGAATGCCAGACTGAAGGGGGTTGGCTGTTTTGCTGGCCAGTTGTTATAGACAGCATATCTCAGCCACCCTCCATGTTTAGGGTGTTTTCCTTCCCTCTTTAATAAACCCCATTAGTTTATGTGCATCTGTGCATTCTACTGTCCCAGTACACCAGTGTGACATTTTAAAGCTAATCCATTCCTGTACATATAAACCTATTGAAGATGGGATCTTTTGATTAGATTCAGCTAAGGGACATTCCTTTTGATTAGATCACTTTCGATGGGCATGAACCAGGGTATGCCTTAGTCCTCTTACTGGAATCCTTTATAAACAGAGGAATAAAAAGCTACAGAATACAGGAAGAAGGCTACAGAGACTGAAATGAACCACTAAGGAGAGAGAATGCCATGGAAGCAAGGAGCTGAAAGCAAGGTGGCCCAGAAGAGAAGTCAAGGACTGGCAGAGTCACTGTGCCCTGCCATGTGGCAGGAGTCCAGGATCACTGACAGTTGACCTTCAGGGAGAGAGCTTCACTTGATGCCTTCACGGACATTTCTCTCACTCTCAGTCAGAACTGTTTGCTTATAAGTTAATAAATCCCATTGTAAAAGCCAACTCATTCTGGTACACTGCACTGGCAGCATTTAGAAAACAAACAACGAGGCAAAATGCAACTAGAGATTTTGCAGGATATTTGAGATTCTCAAAAGCATAGGCATTAGGAAAGATGATTGCTACCTGACCTGACACAATCATTATTAAAGCAAATTAATTGTACACCAGTTCATAGAAGCATTACTCACAATAGTCAAAAGGTGGAAGCAACCCAAATGTCCATCAGCAGATGAATGGATAAACAAAATTTGGCCTATATATATACAATGGATTATCATTCAGCCATAAAAAGTTATAAAGTTCTGATACATCCTATATACAGTATGTATAAACCTTGCAGACATCATGTTGAGTGAAATAAGCCAGACGCAAAAGGACAGCTATTGTATGATTACATTTATAGGCAATAGCTAGAATATGCAAATCCTGAGGCAGAAAGCATATAAAGGTTACCATGGGCAGGACAGGAGGGAAAGGGGGGGGTTGGGGAGCACATGCATAATGGATGCAGAGTCTCTGTCTGGGGTGATGTGAAGGTTCTGGTAATGGACAGCGGTGAGGTAGGACAACATTGCGAATGTGATTAATCCCACTGAATTATATATTTGTGAGCAGCTGAGATGGGAAATTTTATGTTGTATGCTTCTACAATTTAAAAAGAGAAAAGTAGAAACTAAAGAGAAAAAATAACAAATGTAATACCCAGCCTGGATCTAATAATGAAGGAGAGAAGTCCCAAAAGGATATTTATTGGGACATATAAAAAAAAATTGGAATACAGATAAGCTGTATATCAATGTTAAATTTCTCGAACTTGGTAATTGTAGTCAAGGTGTTGTATAAGTGAACATCCTTGTTCTTAAGAAATATACATTGGAGTTTTGTGTTCAAGGACTATGTTGTACACAACCTACTCTCAAATGTTTAGAAAGTAGCTATAAATAGAGATGGATGGATGGACAGATGGATGGATAGAATGATTCAACAAATGTGGCAAAATATTAAAAAGTTGGTGGAACTGGGAATCTGGGTGGAGAGGTATCTTGAAGTTTTCTATATGGGTTTTGTATTATTTTTGCAACCAGCATGTAAGCTTAAAATCATTTCAAAATAAAAAATTTAAATAGCGACTTAATTCATAAAACATTTTTTAAACATCTACTATAGAGAAGGTACTGGTATGGGAAAGAAGAGATTATAGTCCTAGTGCCAAGGAGCTCAGTCTATTGGGATCAATGGAGAAATCCAGTCCAAAAGCAATATTCTGTCAAGAGAGAAATCAAGTAGGGGACACCCAGTGCATGACCAACAGCAGGGGGTGGGAGAAAACTAGAGGAGGAGGAGTCTTGAAGACTGAGCAGGAGTCAAGCACAATATCACTGTCTGTATATTCAACCCTGTCCTGAACAGTGGTGTTGGGACTCCTTCCCAAAGTTCCCTTCCTTTAATGGCAACAGAGAAAAGTATGTTTCTTCCTTGGAAAGTTATAAAAGAAATCATTTCCATCAGTTAAGAATCAATACATTCTTGGGAACCAGCTGTGGCTCAATTGGTTGGGCTCTGGTTTACCACATGGGAGGGAAGCCGCCATACCAGGGGGAGACAAGCAGACACAGAGAAATGCAAAGCAAATGAACACAGTGAGCACAAGCAGCAAGGGGGGGGGATATATAAATAAATAAAAATAAATCTTAAAAAAATATATAAAGAATCAATACATTCTTAAACATGAATTGGCAACACTAAAATGAGAAAAGACTAAAACTCCTTGACACTCTGTGCAAGGAAAAACAAGTCCTACTCTTAGCATCATATCTACTCTCCAGAAATCCTATTTACTAAGAGGTGATCAAGTTTAATTAGATAAAAGTGCTGAGCCAGAGGCTGCCTTCCAGAATCACCACCTCCAAAGTGGTAAGATTATATATATATATGCCACAATTGGGCTGGAACTACTCCTCCTCTTAACATCCTTGACTAGACATCTGAGAATATTTAGGGACATTTTCTCTCTAATACACAAAAGACTGACAAAAATTGGGAGTTAAGAAGGTAGGGGATAGGATAAGTGAAATATAATCAGGTACTTTAATTTAAGGGGCAAACTCCAAGGAAGCCCTGAATCAGGAGATTAAACATGACCCAGGTGAAGTGATTCCTTAAGCTAAGGACAAAGAATTGCAGCACTCTAAATTGAGAGGTGTTCCGTCAAACAGCACATAGTAAGGATTTAAAAGATGTGCCATTATAACAAAATTCCCCTTTCATCTCTGATGACATGATGCAAAAAGCTATGTAAACAAGAAACACGGGTATGTTTAATTGATCTAAATTCCAAAGAAATAAACATTGACATCATATGTGCCCAGAGAACTAAGCAGTCCTCTAAGTCACAATTGCAGAGTAGAGGACTGGCAAAACGTTTTTAGTCTTATTGATATTTTTTGTCTTTATTACATTGAGATAAGAGTAAAATGCTTGCAATTTTCACAGCATTTGATGCCCAGAGTATCTATATTATGATGAATATAGTTTTTCATTGCTTTGTTGGGAATGTCATGTACCATCTCTGAGATAACTCTTGTATAAGATGTGTTTTATTTGCTTGCTAAAGAAAATCAATGCGGATGATTCTTATTTTTAGTTTAAAACAAAAAAAACCACACACATTTCATAAAGTCCTAAGGAGCCCAGAACAGCAATGACAAGAGAAAATAAATAGGCCCAAGACCTTATTAGCCAGACTACAATCCAGTGACCTTCTTTGGTACCCTGTGATGCAGTAAT
The DNA here is from genome assembly GCA_004027955.1 of Chaetophractus vellerosus. Taxonomy (NCBI): domain Eukaryota; kingdom Metazoa; phylum Chordata; class Mammalia; order Cingulata; family Chlamyphoridae; genus Chaetophractus; species Chaetophractus vellerosus. Next base: position 2,665 of record PVKH010033346.1, on the reverse strand, counting down.
TTTTCAAATGTTTAGTTTATTGCCATCCAAGGAGATGGCAGTAAATTCAGGCTACTGTGTGGAGTCTGAAGTGCAAGCAGGTCACCAGTGCTCTAGGCTCCACTAACTCATAGAAAGGACCAAAGGAAAACAAACAAAAGGGAAACACAAAGCACCTAAGCACAAAACTGATACTCCGTTTGATTGGAACTCATTTTACAGAACGAAAAAGATTCCAAAGTAAGGAATTCAAAGAGCAGTAAATTAAGTCTATGTAAAAACAAAACCAAACAAAGAAAAACAACCTTGACTTCCCTGAATTTAAGATTTCAAAGAAACTTATTGTGCGCATCACCACATTCCAATTTCTATTGCCACTTGGATAACTTGCTCACTATATGATTTATGCAATGTCCAAAAATTTGGGAGTTCCATAACCCCCACACACATTTTCATAATAATTAAATAATTAAACAGTTTGGAAAGTGTATTAGTCAGGGTTCTCTAGGGAAACAGAACTGACAGTAGATATATGTAAATAGTATGAGATTTTATAAATTGTCTCACGTGACCATGAAGATGCACCAATCCAGATTCTATAGGGCAGGCTGCAAGCCAGGGACTTAGATGAAGGTCCTCATTGAATTCCCAGATGCTGGCTGTCTGAAGTAGAGATAGGGATTCTCTCTCTGAATGCTGAAATCACTTCCCCTTTTAAGGCCTTCAACTGATTGGATGCAACTGTCACTCATTGCTGAAGGCAATCTCCTCAGTTGATTGCAGATGTAACCAGTCATCTATGCAACCAACTTAATGATGATTAAAGTTCATGCAATGCCCTTGTATTAAATTACCCCAGTGCTTGCTTGACCAAACAACTGGGCACCATTACCTGGCCGAGTTTACATTTTAGCCTAATCATCATAGAAAGAGAGGAGTCAAAAAATAAAATAAAACGTTATTTATTCAACATATGCATATTTATTGAGTGCCTCCTGCATGTTAGGCACTGGGATAAAGTGCCTGGAATGAAATAATGAATAAAAGAGTGTGTAATGGTCTAGTTCTGGAGACTAGTATGTGCTACTCTTTGTGATAAAGATTATGGGAAGGGCACATCTAAGTATTTCAGTAGAATTTGAAAGGACACGGGCAAGAGCATCCATCTAGCCCTGAAATAAGTGTGGGTGAAGCATGTCTAGGAAGCATGACCTGAGAGGCCTTACTTCTAAGCTGTGTCCAAGGAGCCACCAAGTTTGGGGTGGGGAGGGTAAGAGCAAACAGCACAGGAAAGTGAGTGTGGCCCATGTGAGGAACTGCCAGTGCTTAATTTTCTAAGTAGAAGTCTACAATTCAGTGTGGGGGGGGGAGGGGGGAGTGGGAGGACTGCTGTGAAAAACAAAAAACATAATTTTGGAGAGATACAGAGAGATCAGATCATACAGGGGAGCAGAGGGAACATTTATATGTGTCCTAGGGAAAGGGGTGGCTTAGACAGAATTTCAAATAATGAGAAGAGTATTTCAACATGTAAAAGATCCATCTTAAATTAACAGAAATTAGTAAAAACTGATTAAGATCTTAGAATTACAATATCACTATTGATTCTTAGAGTTTCATGGTTACTGTCCTTGATTGTTTAATTTGTTAGAACAAGGTTATGCATTTGATTTTCATATAGAATCCTTGGTTTGGATCATTTTTATGGCCACAGACTGAATTATGTTATTGGTCAAAATAGACACTGAGCAATGTGCTGACAGAGCAGTATAAGTCCATTAGCACTACTGAAAAATATCAATGCAAATTTGTCAATGAAGAATGGGTACTATATAAGCAGTTATAAATGTAAATAATACATTATGTTAACTTATAAATGGGTTGTATACCAATGTTACATTTGTAAATCAGTTGCTTAAAATAGAAACAATCTACCCTAGAAGCAATGTTATCCTCGGTACATTGCTTCTCTGACTAGCCCAAAAATGCCTATTTGTCCATAAGACAACTGGGTATCAGTTTGCCACTGGACTTGGCAAACATCTAAACTTTCATAACTCAGCACAAACACTGACTCTTCTTGTTAATGGTTTCTGATACCCCAAAGCAGAATTAGTTCTCTATCCCCGGCATTTAACACATAGTGTATTAATGTTTGCTTGTCATTTCCTCCCATTGGGCCATGAACCCAGGATAAAGCCCAAATCCTGAAAGATAAAATAATAAAAATCTTGCTGAGTTATAGTCCCACTGGGGAAGTGAAGAATATTCAAGAAGTATTCTGGAGGCCGGCTCGATAGCCCAGTGGATAGGGCGCCGGCATACCACATGGGAGGCCCCGGGTTCGGTTCCCGGGGACCTCTCCTAGTGGGCAGACCGCCTTGAGAATGGCAAGCCGCCATGGGCGGGCCAGAGCCGCCATGGGCAGGGCAAAAAGCTGCCACGGACAGGGCAAAAAGCTGCCACGGACAGGGCAAAAGCCGCCACGGGCAGGGCAGGTCGCCTGTGAATGGAGCGCAGCCAGCCACCCGCGAACTGAAAGCCGGCCATGAGTGGAAGCAGAAGCCGCCCACAAGCAGGGAAAGCCGCGCCTGCGCAGTGACCAGTCTCGGCGCGTCGCCGCAGTGGGGGGGAAGGGGAGATATGTAATAAAATAAATAAATCTTTAAAAAAAAAAAAGAAGTAT
>PVKH010033345.1:0-11898 GCA_004027955.1 Chaetophractus vellerosus | reverse complement strand
TCTTTTTATTTCCTGCTCCATTCAGCACTTCCATGGCCTATGTTTCTTCCAGCAAACAGCTTCTTACTTCATCACTTTGTTTCCAAAAGTTATTATTATAAAAATCCATCCAAAATAATCTAAACATTGGTTTGTTCAGGCACCATTACTTTTCATAATCCTATCTACTCTCCCTCTTTTGCCTGCATTTATTATTTTCTTCTTCTGAGAGGTCATTGGTATTTGTCATCCCAAGTTTAAATGAATCTTGAACAATGACTAAATTACCAGTGTATAGTCAGGTGTGTTTTGCTTTGACAACTTTTCCAAGTTACTGAAACATATATATATATATATATATATATATATATATTTTTTTTTTTTTTTTTTTTTACTAGAGAAGTTGCAGGTTTACAAAAAAATCATGCAGAAAATACAGGGTTCCCATATAACCCCCTTCTCAGACAAACAATTTTCCCTCTTATTGACAATTTGCATTAGCGTGATACATTTGTTATAATTGATGAAATGAGATTATTATATTTATGCTAGTACTATAGCCCATACTTTACATTTGGGTTAGTATTTGTATTGTACAGCTCTATTTTTGGGTTTTTAAATTTTTATTTCAGTAACATGTACCATGCAAAACTTCCTATTTTAACCACTATTAAGTATACAATTCAGTGGTGTTATTACACTCACAATGTTGCGCTACCATCACTGCCATCCATTACCAAAACTTTTCCATGACCCCAACAGAAACTCTGTACCAGTTACGCATTAACTCCTCATCCCCTACCCCAACCTGATCCCTAGTAACCTGTATTCTGCTCTCTGTCTCTATGAGTTTGCTTTCTCTAGTAATTTCATATCAGTGAAGTCCTTCAATATTTGCCCTTTTGTGTCTGGCTTATTTTGCTTAACATGATGTCTTCAAGGTTCATTCATGGTATAGCACGTGTCAAAACTGCTTTCCTTTTCTCTACATCTTCTCTACCATCACGTGTCTACACCACGGGTTGTTTATCCATTCATCAGTTGATGGGCATCCTTGGACAATTGTGAATAATGCTCCTGTGAACATGGGTTTTGAAAATATGTTTAAGTCCCTGCCTTCAATTATTTGGGTACATACCTAGAAGGGGAATTGCTGCGTTATATCATTATTCTATATTTTCTGAGGAATCACCGAACTGTTTTCCACAGCAGTGTTCCTATTTTGCCAAATGCTCTCCAACACTGGTATTTTCCATTTTCTGAATAGTACTCCTTCTGGTCGGTGCAAAATGGTATCTTCTTATGATTTCGATTTGTAATTCCCTAAACGCTAAAGATTTCTAGCATCTTTTCATGTGCTTTTTGTCCATTTGTACATCTTCTTTGGAAAGTATCTACTTAAATCTTTTTGCCATTTTTAAATTGGGTTGTTTGTCTTTTTGCCATTGTGTCACAGGATTTCTTTATATATTCTGGATAATACAACCTTTCAGATATGTGGTTTCCAAATATTTTCTCCCATTGGATAGGTTGTCATTTTGATTTCATGATGTAGTCCTTTGATGCACAAAATTTTAATTTTGATTAGGTCCCATGTATCTATTTTTCTTTTGTTCATGTTTTACATCTTAATCATTTTAAAATATCTCACTTTCTGTATTTGATTGTAAGCTCCTTGAGGAAACTAGAAACAATTATGCATTCATTTTTCCAGAGAATCTGGGGTAACAAGTATTCCAAATAATAAGAATGATGGCCTTATAGATAAAATGACTCAGGGAGTCATAAGAGCAAACTCAAGTCAAATTACACAACCTATTAAATGGTGGCATGACTTGGACGTCAATCTCATCTCTGCATCAGTGGTGCTCAACCCACTGTGATTTCACACCTGGGGGACACTTGGCAGTGCCAGGGGCATCTCTGATTGTCAGAATGGGGCTGGGGGAGCTGCAGCTGGCCCCTGCTGTAGAGGCCAGGGCGCTGCCAAACATCCCACAGGGCGCAGGCAGCTCCATGACAGGGAATTATCTGGCCCCAAGTACTCACAAGGTCAAGACTGAAAACCCTGCTCTAAACCTACTATGCTGGCTGCTCTTTCCTTGTGTCCCCTGAGCGGGCTAAGCCGAGTCATGTGGAGTTCACCAACAATGTTCTTTTTAGATAATCCCAGCATTCCTGAAAATACCACCGTCGCCGTTATCTTCTTCTTCAATAGTAACATTTCATCAAATTTAAATACTGAGACCATTTGAGAGATTTTAGGGAAACCTGATCAGATTCTTCATCAGAAATGAAAACCATGTGTGTACAAATCCCTAAACTATTAACTTCTAGGTTAGAGAGAAACTTCCAGGGCAATCGCCACTGTTTCTGTAATTTCAAACCTTTTCATCATTAGTGTATCTATTGCACCACCTTAAAAAACAAGATTAGCGGTAAACTATTTTAGAGTCAAAGGTTTTTCCCTTTTAAGCAAACACTCTCAGAGAACCAAGCTCTTTGCCTTGCTTGAATCATGATTTATGCATTTTATGAATTGTCAAGAAACTTCTTTGTATTTGATCTTTTTTTTTTTTTCTGGTAGTGGCCTAAAGCCAATTTTTGTTTAATACTCTGTGAAGCTTTTGTCTGCATTTTCTGTAGAATAAATGCGCTTAGATTTATAAATGAATGTGAAATTGTTTTTGTGACCCTCTCATTTCCAGAGGAGATAAATCTAATGTTCTTATCACAGGTTCTCATTACCATTCTTTTTTAGTTACCTCACTTGTCTCCTCTCATAATTCTTCTTGTTTCTTTTTTTCCCTTAATTTTTATCCCATTAACATATATACGACCTAAAATTATTCCTTTAACCTACATTGAAATATATAATTCCAAACTGTTAATTCCATTTACAGTGCTGTGCTACCATCACCACCATCCTAAAAACCTCTAGTGTCCCAAATAGAAACTCTGTACATTTTAAGCCTATTCCCTACTCCCATCCCATCCCCTAGTAACTTATGTTCTATCTTCTTACTCTATGCATTTGTTACTTCTGATTATTTCAGATCAGGGAGATCATACAATATTTGCCCATTTCTGTCTCGCTTATTTCACTCCACCTGATGTCTTCAGGGTTCATCCAAGTTGCCACATGAGCCAGAGCCTCATTCCTTTTTATGGCTGAATAATGCACTGTATATGGACCATGTTTTGTTTATCCATTCATGGGCTTGGTGGAAACTTGGGTTTCTACCATCCTTTTGCAATTGTGAATAATGTCACTATGATCATTGGTGTAAAAATATTTGTTTGAATCCCTGTTTCCAATTCTTTTAGATAAATTCCTAGAAGTAGATTAGGGGGTCATATGGTGATTCTATAGTTAACTTTCTGAGAAACTGACAAACTATCTTCCATGGTGGCTGCACCCTTTTTTTATTTCCAGAAGCAGTGAATGATTTTTCCCTTTTCTCTACATCTTCTCTACCACTTGTGATTTTCTGTTTTTCTTTTTTCTTATTAGTAGCTGTTCTACTGAGTGTGAAATGGTATCTCATTGTGGTTTTGATTTGCATTTCCCTAATGGCTAATGATGTTGAGCATCTTTCCATGGGCTTTTTGGCTATTTGTATATCTTCTTTGGAAAAATGACTATCCAAGTCTTTTGCTTATTTTTAAATTGGGCTGTTTGTTGTTGAGCTGAAGGATTTCTTTATATATTCTGGGTATTAAACCCTTATCAGAGAGGTGGTTTCCAAATATTTTCTTGCATTCTGTAGATTGTTGTTTTAATTTCATGACAAAGTTCTTTGAGGCACAAATGTCTTTAATTTTGACAAGGTCCCACTTACCTATTTTTTTCTTTTGTTGTTTGTGCTTTGGGTGCAAAGTCTCAGAAATCATTGCCTGACACAATGTCCCAAAGATGCTTCTCTTTGTTTTCCTCTAGGAGTTTCACTGGTTTGGTTCTTCTATTTAGGTCTTTCATCTCTTTTGACTTAAGTTTTGTATATGGTGTAAGGTAGGCATCTGTCTACATTCTTTTGCATATGAATATACAGTTCTCTCAGCACCATCAGGTGGACTTGGCTTATTGTCAAAAATCAATTAGTCATAGATATGAGGGTTTATTTCTGAACTTTCAACTCAATTTCATTGGCCTGCATGTCTGTCCTTGTGCCAGTACCATGTGTTCTGATTATTGCACCTTTGTAATAAATATTAAAATTGGGTCGTGTGAGTCCTCTAACTTCATTCTTCTTTTTCAACAAGTTTTTGGCTATTCAGGGTCAAAGATGATCATTCCAAATAAGTTTAATGATTGACTATTACATTTTTGCAGGGAAGCCTGTTGGAATTTTGATAGAGTTGGCAATGAATCTGTAAACAGCTTTGTGTGGAATTTCCATCTTAACACTATTTAGTCTTCTAATGCATGAACACAAAATTTCTATCCATTTATTTTGGTCTTTTAAAATTTCTTTTAGCAATGTTGTCTAGTTTCTCATGTACAAGTCTTTTACAGCCTTGGTTCAATTTAGCCCTCGATATTTGATTCTTTTAGTTTCCTTGGTAAATGGAATTTTTTCTTGATTCCATCTTCAGATTGTTCATTACTAGTGTATAGAAAGACTACTAATTTTTGCCTGTTAATCTTTTACCTCACCACTTTGCTTAACTCATTTATTAACTTCAGTAGGTTTGTTGAGGATATTTCAGAATTTACTTATATACGATCATGATCTCTGCAAATAGGGAGAGTTTTACTTTCTTCCTTTCTAACGTGGATGCCTTTTATTTCTTCTTCTTGCTTTATTTCTCTGGCCAAAGTTCAAGTACAATGTTGAATGGCAGTGGGCATCCTTTTCTTGTTTCTTATATTCAAAGGAAAGCTTTCAGTCTTTCACTGTTGGGTATGATGACATCTATGGATTTTCATATATGGCCTTTATCATGTTGAGGAAATTCTTTCTATCCTAGTTTCCTTAGCATTTTTTCATGAAGGGGTAATGGATTTTGGCAAATGCCTTTTCTGTGCCAGTTGAGATGATCAAGTGTATTTTCTCCTTCATTCTATTAATGTGACATTATATTAATTGGCTATCTTTTGTTGAATCACCTTTGCATACTTGAGATAAATTCTACTTGATCATGGAACATAATATTCGTTTAATCTGCTGTGGATTTAGTTTGCTAGGATTTTGTTCAGATTTTTGCATCTACATTCATAAGAGATATTCACCTATAATTTTCTTTTCTTGTGGTATCTTTATCTAGTTTTTGTATTAAGGTAAATCCTTTGAGGGCAATCACCTTGGTTAACTGGTTGACCACTTAGAACAGAGCTTGGTTGCATTGAATTTGCAAAAAAGTATCTGGTGAATGACAATGCATGAATTAATAATAAAAAAAAACCAGACTATTGAATATGATTGCCTTTAATTCATTTATTCATGAAGCGCTTCTTTGCATCGCTCATTGTGGCAGGGATTGAAATGTAAATATGAGTTAAAAATGGCTCCTATCCTAGGAGCTGGCTCTTAGTCTACTGGGAGAGACATGTACTTTTGAACTGCGATTTGAAGCATGAGTTTAATATGGGAAACAGCATTTCAGGCAGAAGCAAGGGAATATTTCCAACATGTCATTTGTGCGTGAGGGGCCTCAGTTAGGGCACATAGTAGAGGAGAAGAATCTTATCAGGTGGCGAGACATGAGCCTGGAAAGCATGATTTAGCCAGATGGTGCAAGAGCTTTTAACTGTGTCCTACAGAGAAGGAAAGCCACTGAAATAATTAACAAGGGTATGATACAGTTAGTTCAACTACTATGACTTTCAAAGTGTGAAATGAGATTACATGAAATCGCCTTGAAACAGAAAATGCTATGTTGCACAGGCATACAGAAGCAGTTCAACCTTTGCCAGATTGGTAATGGTACTGAATTTTCGTTTCCTAGTTACTTCACTTGCCCCACCTCTGTGATATTGCTTTGACTCAGTTTTAAGGGGAGAGTGTTGTTGTCAAGTGGCCACGAAGTAAAATTTTTCTGATGTCAGCAAATTATTTATTAACTTTGCTATAAATGTTAATAATAATATTGTTTACCCCATTGGAATGTTGCATTAAATGACTTAACTTATACAAAGTTGTTGAAACAATGTTTGGCATATGGCAGACAATCTATAAACATAAGATACTGTTGTTATATGCTCTGACCATTTTTAAATATTTTTTCCAGGTACATGTATTGTACACACCTCTTCTTAGTCCCTAGATGCTCTTTTAAACTTATTTATGGTGTTTTTTTATTAAACAGAAGCTTCACTTTCTCTTTTTAATTTTTAAAATAGTATGCTTTGAGGCATAATTTACAAAATGTAAACGTCATCTTTTTTAAGGCACACACTTTTATTAAGTCAAGATACAGACTATCCAGATCACCCCCAAAAGTTCCCTTATACCCTTATTTTGTCAATCTACTTCTGTGATCCCAGCTCCTGGCAACCTCTTTATGTAAAAAATAGAATTTTTGTCCCTATAGTTTGCCTTTTCTAGATAGTTATATAAATGGGATGATACAGGATGGATCCTTTTGTGTTTGACTTCTTGAAAGTAGCAAAATGCTTTTGAGGTTCATTGATATTAATGGATGTGCAAAGAGTTTGTTCCTTTTTATTGCCAAGTAGAATTGTATGGAATGGATTTACATTTATGTCGTCCTCCTTTTAGCTCCTAGCTTTTGGTGATCATGAGTGAAAGTGCTACGAACCCTCACATAGAGGTCTTTGTGTGGATTTATGTTTTCATTTCCCTTGGAAAAATGCCTAGGGGTGAGAATTTTACCTAATATACTAGGTATATGTTTAAGTTACAAGAAATTGGCAAACTGTTTTCCAAGGTGGCTTCACAATTTTACAGCAACGCCGAGAGTCCTAGGTGTTCTCCACGCTCCTCAGCGTTTGGTTTTGTCAGTCTCACTTGCTGGCCGTTCTGATACCTGGATAGTGGTGTCTTGTGGTTTTAATGTGCACTTCCTTAATGATGGTTCATGCATTGACAGGCTGTCTCTGCTGTCCACGTATCTTCTTGAGTAAATCTTAAAAAAACAACACATTTAACCCCAATGTAAACTATAGACTGCTATTAATAATCTGATTATAATAATATTGTTCCACTCACTGTAACAAAATTATGAGGAATGCAAAGTGTAAATAATAGGGAAAAGCCTGTGTGAGTGGATTACACGGACTTCTGTTCTTTCTGTTTGAATTTTCTCTAAATTTACAACTCCTCTAGCAAACAGAACTAGTCTTTTCTACTTACCCACACATTTGTCATTTCTGATGCAGTTTATTCCATTCTGTACATTCTGTTTTATTTTCCTTCAACCCAAAAAGCTTCTTGTAGCATTTTTTGTAGGATCAGCATGCTGGCAACAATTTGTTTGTTTGTTTGTTTGTTTTTGAGTTACCAGGGGCTGGGGATTAAACCTGGGACCTTGTTTGTGGGAAGCAAGCGCTCAACTACTTGAGCCACAGCCACTCCCTAGTTTAGTTACCTGAAAATGTCTTTACTTGACCTTTATTCTTTTTACTGAATAGAGAGCTCTTGGTGACAGTTTCTTTTCTTTTAATATTTTAAAGATGTTTCATTATCTTCTGCCCTCCATTTTTTCTTGTGAGCAGTCTGAGGTCATTCAAATTATTATTCCTTATATGAAATATTATTTTGTTTATCTTTGTTTTTTATTAGTATGTCTATTGCTATACCTAGGCTTCTGTGGTGTCTGTGTGTGTGTGTGTGTGTGTATGTATTTGTATTTATCTTGTTGGGATACCCTGAGCTTTTTGAGTCTGTAAATTTATGTCTTTAATCATAATTGGGGAATTTTCAGCCATTGTGTCTTTAAAATAATTTTTTTCTGCTTCATTGTCTCTCTCTCTCATTATTCTCGGCTCCAGTGTATGTATATGTATATACATAATAGACATTTTGATACTGTCACACAATTCCCTGAGGTTCTATTATTTGTTAGTTTGTCAATCACTTTCTCTAAGGTTGGATACTTTATATTTGTCATTCTTCAAGTTCACTAACTCTTCTGTCATCTCCACTGTGGTGGTTTGAAGCTGTTTGGACCCCAGAAAAACACATTCATAAATTTAGTCCATTCCTATGTAAGCAGGAAGTTTTGGTGAGGTTTCTTCAGTTCAGGTGTGTGTGGCCCAGCCAAATCAGGTTGGGTGTTAATCCTATTATTACAGTCCTTTATAAATGGAATGAATTAAGATGTGAAAGAGAGAAAGCCACAGGAGGGTGGAAAGCTGAAACCATGGTAACAGGAAGAGAAGGGGAAGCCAAGGAGGTGCCACCACCTGCCTTGCCAAGTGACAGGGGACTCAGGGATCGCCGGCAGTCAGCCACGGAGCACTGGGCTTCGGGAAGGAAGCATTGCCTTAATGACACCTTGATTCGGACTTTCTTTTAGCTTCAAAACTGTAAACTAATAAATTCCCACTGTTTAAGCCAACCCATTTCATGGTATTTGTTTGAGCAGCCTAGGAAACTAAAATATCCATTTTGATAGGTCCATATGATAAAAATCTTATTTCAGAATTTTTTTTTGGTTCATTCTTATCCATGTTTAGTATCCATTTCTCTGCTGTGATTTCTATTTTCCATTCAATTTGAGAGTATAATTATTTATATCCTGAACGGTTATAATAGTCACTTAAAAGCCTTGTGTGGACTACCTTAGCGTTTATGCTGTCTCTGTGTCTGTTTTAGTCTCTGCTCTGTTTCCTATCAAGCAAAGTAGTATTGTATCCTGAACATTGCGATGAATTATAGAGGGTTTGCATTCTATGATCTTCTGAAGACTATCACTGTGCATTATTATTTAATGAAAATCAAACGGTAGCTGAACTCCAGGCAAACTCTATCTTCCCAGTAGTGGATAAAACCTTATTTGGAGTCTAGAGATTTGGGCAGGGTTTACATGCAAAGTTTGTGGTTCTTTCTTGCTCTTTGCTTTTTGGTTTAACCCTTCATTTACCAGCAGCCATGGTTGCCCAAAACTTTCTCCTCTGGTTTTCCCGTAAGCGAACCCATGGGTTCTAACACTTTCAGCTGACCCATGTCTCTATTGCCGAGCTGCCCTCAGTCTAAAAGTAGTCCATAGGACCACAGCCAAATCCCAAACATCCGGGAAACTCACCGCATGCTCTGAGCTTAAGCCAAAGTAGATTTCCCTTCAATGTCTATCTGATTTTTTTCTCACTCTCCAGCACGTTCAAGTAGTTGTTTCTTAAAATATTTTTTCTAGAGTTTTTAGTTGTTATCCATGGGAGGGTCAGTTCAGCAGGAACTTATTTTAACCATGACTTAAAGAGGAAGCTTTTTTTTTCTTTTTCTTGGAATAAAAAGAGGAAAGTAAACTATTTATTTCTTGAAGATTACTAAAATATGCCTGCAAATTATCTATGGATGTGATCACGTGCACTTTGGCAATTTGGATTACTAATTTAATTTCTGTGATTTTGGTTTTTATTTTAAAATACAATTTTAATTCTTATTTTTAGAAAATTATTAATTTCATCTAATTTTTCAAATTTGTAGATATACATTTTTTTATATTTTTCTATATGCATTCTACTGTACTTATGTGCCCTTTTCATTCCTCATATAGCTATATATATTCCTCTATATAAAATGATTAAGTGGGCTTTTTGTTTTTTATCTGTTTATTTGGGAAAAGGGTAAAATAGGTTTTGTATGTCAGATCCTTCTTTTTTGTTAATCAAATTCTCTCTACATTTTTTCTTTTACTTTCCTTGTGATTATACCATGTTTTAAAAATCTTAGCTTCTTTGACATAGGTCATTTCTTTTTTTAAAGAAATATGTATTTTAGGCTATAAACTTTAAAAATACTTTTATTATAGTTTTCTAGAAATTTATATGTATCAATTTAACTATCATCTTTTAATTATTTTGTAACCTCTTTGCTGACTTCCTCTTTAAAATGTGAGTTATTTAAGAGCACCTTCAATCCAATAAATATTATTAAAAACACTTACTATCGTTTTATTTTGGTTTCTATTTTAGTTGCTTTTTAAATTGCTTTTGTGTTTTAATAGATAACCTGAATAAACTATTTTGGTAAATTTTGGGATTTTTAAAGGAAATATTCACATGAATATCTATATTTTTTCTATGTGTCTTATACATGGTTCAACCAATATTAGACTTGTGATTGTGTTGTTCAAATCTTCCATGTTTTTATTAATTTTTTAAAAGGCTTGGTCAGTTTCTGATGGAGGTGGACTAAGTTCTTGTACTGTGGTTTTGAATGGTTTGTTTATCTTTACACTGAAATTTTAAGTGCTGGTTATGAAATGCAAGACTCTTTTGCTATGCTTACAAACTCATGTTTATTAGGTTTCCTTGGTGGTTTGTTCTGTTTTTTTTATTATATATGGTGCCTCTGTTTTTTGCCTTAACAAACTTTTAGCTGATAATGTGATTTTTTCTTTCATATTTTTCTATATCTTGCTATATTCTTTTCTTTACCTAGACCTAAGATTACTTCCATCACGTAATACATGAAGTTAATTTGAGAGACAGTAGAGAGTAGTGATAAAAACATGGATTCTGGAAGTAGACTGAGTTCAAATACTTTACTACGTGACCTTAGTCAAATTATTTACATCTTTGCGCCTCAGTTTCCTCATCAATCCAATGAAAATAATAACAGTGATTGACCTCAATATGGATTTGTATTACTCAATGAGTTAATATAGTGAAGCACCTGGAGCAAATAGGAAGTACTAAATAAGTGTAAGCTATTATTGTTAATAATTAGTTTACATTTATTGGGTATTATTTGGGCTTATTTCTAACATCATAGTTTTTGAAAATTCATTTGTTTACTTGCTTTCCTTTTTTTTTTTTTTTTGTCTTCTTTATTGATTCCTGTTGGATTTTCAAGATTTTTGCAGTATCTTTTATTTCAGCTGCTAGTTTGGAAGCTATGGCTTATTATTCTGTTCTTCCAGTAAATACCATAAAATATTTACATTCAAAAGTAGTTTTGTTGGTAAAAACGTATGTTTGTCTATAATTGCCAATTTCCCTCAATCTTGAATCAAAGTTTCCTCATTATAAAATTCAGGGTAAAGTTCTTTGAGGAATCTCCAATATTGTGTCCATTGTTACATTAGGTGTATTTTTTGTCATATACCACCCTATTATTACCACCTTATATTTTATCTTGCATTTGTTATGATTCATGAAAGAACATTGTTATACTTGTACTATTAACTATAGTCCATCGTCTATACTGGGGTTCACTGTGTTGTACAGTCCTATGTTTTATATTCTAATTTTTATTCTGGTAATATATACATCCTAAAGTTTTCTCTTTTAACCACATGGTGAGTATATCTATTTACTCTGTTTAAATCTAAGAATTGATTTTTGATTTGAGCCAAGTCCATTTTATCTATATTTTCTTTTTTGGTTATGCTTTTGATGTCACATCTAAGAAGTCCTTGCCAAATCCAAGATCATGAAGCTTTTCTTCTATAATGTCCTCTAAAACTTTTATGTTTAGTTGAGCAGCTTTTATTTAGTTGATCTATTTTGAACTAATTTTTGTATGTGGTGTGAGGTAGGGGTCCAACTTCATTCTCTTGTGTGTGGATATTTGGTTTTCCCAGCAAAATTTGTTCAAGAGAATATACTTTTTCTGTTCTTAAAAATCATTAGGTAAGTGTTGTGTGGGTTTACCTGGAAGCCACCTAGCCCTGGACATTTCTTTTTGGGGAGGTTTTTGAATGCTGGTTCAATGTCTTTACTTGTTATTGGTCTGATGAGCTACCTGAACACTTTTGGTCAACCAAGATGGTGGCATAAGGCACTCCAGG
>PVKH010033344.1:0-12025 GCA_004027955.1 Chaetophractus vellerosus | reverse complement strand
CATCTCAAAAGCAGGAATTTGAAATATATGTTGCACATGGACACCTCCCAGGACCACAACAGTTATTAAGGCCTACAGAAATTCCTTTGTAGTTACACCCTGTGCTTCCGTTCTGGGTAGGTCTTCCAGTCACAAGCTCGAAAAGGTTGCCATTTTTTCAAGTCACTTTTTCTCCTCTTGGACAGCTGTTGTTTGAAGTGTAAGCACAATTTTTTTTTTCATATATTGTTAGGTGACTTATTAGTCCATTAGTATCATTCATGTTTCAAAATAACTTATTCCAAACATGTACAACCTGAATGATTTTCTAACCAAATCCATCTTATCTCTCCTTGAAGTGACTGTATTTCATAACTCCAGGAAGCACTGTTTGCATTGTAGTTTATTCATTCTTTAGTTATCTTTCCAGACAGCCCCTTTCCATTTTAGAATCATTTTAATTGCTAAAAACATTTTCTTAATTTTGACCAGAAATCAACCTTGATCATACTGCTAACTTATACTCTATATATGTGACTGCAGCTACACATATTTGAATATGGCTGTGTCTCCCTTCTCTCCACCCCAGTCCTTCATCTATAGCAGGGGTTCTTAACCTTTTTTGTTCCATGGTCTCCTTTGCCAGTCAGGTGAAAACCACAGAACCCTTTACTAAGTCCACACTATACTGTGTATTATTTAATAAATATATCACACCCTTACCAACACATCCCCACAAGAATACAGTACTGATTTTTAAAATTTCAATTCAAGCTCACAGACCCCTTGTTAAGAACCCCTGGTCTATAGGCTAAGCCTCCCCAAGTTCCACCTTGACTTTCCCAGTCCCCACTTCAATTTAACAGTAACCTTTTTAAAGTGTGTCAGAACTTATTGTCCTTCTCGGTGTGTTCTGACTATAACAGGGATATTGCATCCCTTTGCTAGCTCCCTAATATTAATGCAACAAGACAGACATGGCCTCTGCCTTTATGGTGCCTGTAGTCTAATCAGGGAGACAAACTGAACAAGTAGTTAAATGGGAGACATTTCTCTTTCTCTCAATCTCTCTCATCCTGTGGGTTTGTTTGAGGGAGCTAACCACCTAATTTGGGTGTTTGAGGGAAAAGCTTCTCTGTGGAGGTGACAATTAACCTGGGGATAAAGTAATAAGCTAGGCGACGGGGAGCAAATGAATGAATACACGTGTGTTGCGGGGAGGGGTAGAAGGTTCCAGGCCAGGATAGGAGAGAGCATGGAATACTGGAGGAACTGGACAAAGGGTAGCCCTGTCAGCGGAGGGGCAAAATGGCCCGTGATGAGGCAAAGGAGGGTGGCAGGCCTAGGCTGCAGGGCCTACTTTCCCAAAAGGCTTGGGCCAGTCTTTGGAGAGCTGCATTTTCTCAAATTTGAGTCATTTTTTTCAGTCAGCTGTTGTCGATGAGTCAGGATAGTTCTTTTCGTATATCCTTCGATGATTTTTTTAGTCCATTAGGATCATTCCTCTTTCAAAGTGATTTATTCCAAACATGTGTGCAATGATTTTTCTATCCACCTGTTTTATGATAATTTTAATTTTATATTACCCAATCGGTTAGGCTGGACCTTCTAACAGTATTGTCCATATGCTTTATCAGTTTGATGTTCAGCCTTCAATAAAAAAAAAAAAAAATTGAAATGATTGCTACGCAACATGAGAGATCCCAGGTTGCCATTACAATCAATTTGTCAGCCCTCTGTTCTAATGTGTTAAAAATCTACCAATCATCCAGTCCATATATCCTAACCTTCTCTGTAAGACTGGCATGGTTCTGTCAAAAGACCTTGTGAAAATTCACATTCCCAGTTCTGGAAAACCATTTGAAGAGGCAAATGTAGTCAACCTGTCATTCTTAGGGCATCTTTGCTGCCTCTCTCCTAGCCATGACTGCTTTCTTTTATGTAACCAACCATTTAATAATCTGGGGGGCAGGTGTAGCTCAGTGGTTGAGCACCTCCTTCACCTGTATTAGGTCCCTGGTTGAATTCCTGGTACCGCCTTAAAAAAACAACAACAGTTAATCATCTGTTCCAGAATGTTGTTGCAAAGCACTCTATAAAATTTAGTCGTCTTCTTTCTTTAAACTGCTTCCCTCCAGTCTGCTTCCTCAAAGATCATCTCCCTAGAGCAGGGGTTCTTAACAAGGGGTCCGTGGAACAAAAATGGTTAAAGACCCCTGCCCTAGAGGCTCTCAATAATCTCATGAGCTCTGGGCAATGGAGCTGAGACAAGAATTCACGTGGAGCAACTCATTACCTAACTTAACTGTATTTGTTCTACCCTTTCCCATTCTTAGACCTCTTTCCTTGATAGACAAAAGCAAAAGAGGAGTTGCTCCGTCTATCATTAACACCCTGCCTTCAATCCGAGGCCTGTGCCAGCCTTGTTCTTTCCCCCCTCAGATGCCGCTAAAGGAGACTAGTCATTTGCGCACTTAGCTAACACCAGTTTTGCCACCATTCTTAGAAGAAAGAGGGTTCTGCAGTTTCGTGACATCATTTTATATGCCACCCTGTACTAGCTCCTCAGGCTTGTGAATGTTATCTTCATCTATTTCCTTCTTCATTGTTTGCAGAGATAGTAGCTAGAATGGCATTTCTGAGATTCTATTGATAACTTCTCTGAATTTCCCAGATGTTTTGTAAACATTGGGCTAAAACTAGCACTATGGAGTGTAAGAGAAAGTGCCATTTATATAATTTAGTTCATTTTAGGAATCCCAAGGAATTATTAAACCCTAACTTTGTGTTCATACTACCCACCACCTCCTTAAAATTCAACGGAATGTAGGTGCCAGAAATCTAAAAAATACCTAGTCACTCCAACATATAAAGCAAGGCTATATGCCTTTGTATAAAATAATAATAATAATAGGGGTTAAAATTGTATGAGTCTTATTCAATAACAGTACTAAAACAGCTCTAGGGAACATTTTTGAGATAGCCATGTACGTGCTTCATTAATTCACATCTGTAATACTATAACAAGACCACAAGCCTAAGGAATCTGTGGTGGTTTGGAGCTGTGTACCACAGAAAAACATGTTCCTAAATTTAATCCATTCCTGTGGGTGTGAACCCATTGTAAGCAGGACCTTTTGATGAGATGATTTCAGTTACCGTATGGCCCACCTCAGACAGGATAGGCCTTAATCCTATTAATGGAGTCCCTTATAAGCAGAATGAAATTCAGACAGACTGAGAGAAAGCCACGGGAAGCAAGAGCTGAAGGTCAGTGGAACCCAGAAGAGAAGGCAGAGGCCGCCCTGTGCATTGCCATGTGACAGGCGAGCCCGGGACCAAAGATTGCTGGCAGCCAGCCCAGGACACCAGTCTTGGGGAAGAACGCATCGCCTTGATGACACCTTGATTGGGACTTTCTCCTACCCTCAGAACCGTGAGCTGATAAATTTCCATTGTTTAAGCAAAACTATTGCATGTTAGTTGTTTGAGCAGCCAAGGGAGCGAAAACAGAATCACATATGCTCTGTTGGAGGAAAGCTTTGATTTCTTTTCCCTGATAAACTTCAAAGTATTGACAGACTAAGAAACACGCTCTTTCATTTTGGCCTAATTGTACTCAAGAAAAGGTTCTTATTTTTACTTCAGGAAAGGGACTCAAAAGATCATTGAATTCACTTATTTATTAAGGTGCCTCCTAGTAAGTGCTCCCCTTCATTTAGTCACTATTTATTGAGTGCCCAAGGGGACTAGGCAGTGTTGTGGGTAGCAGGAGCCCGAGAGCCCAGCCTTGCCCTCATGGTGAGACCCAGTTAACTAGATTAGCCTGATGGTACTCTCTCGCTTTTGATCAAAATAATGGTAATTTCAAATGGTTGAATATAAAAACAAATAATACGCCAGCTGGTGAATGGCATCAAAGTGTGCCACAGGCTTAGGGGGACAGTACTATTTCCTTAAGCCTCTGCCCTCTCTCAAATTGTACACCTGGTGCTTTGAAAAAGCCGTTCGGTTACAGGCTATGTCACCCCCATTGTAGGGCATCATATGCCTCCAAACACGCAGAGTGCTTTGTTTTCGTTTGAATTTGCCTGGAACTCTGCAGAAGCTCGAAACCCCAGCCAGGGAGGCAGGAACGTGAGCTGCTGAGGTGCATCAGAGGGCTTGGGAGTGTGCATTCATCCAGTGGCTGGATGGGTGTTGCCAGCCCTCTGCTGGCCCTGGGCACTCGGAGGTGAGTGAGACCCACACTCTGCAGCCTCGGGGGACCTCCGGTCTTAGTGGGAAGAAGGCCCAGCACTGGGAGAGATTGCTTACCTTACCCTTTTGACTAGCTTTACATCAGGGATGGGATTTGAGTCTCATTCATCTTGTCCGAAAATTAAAAAAAAAATTTTTTTCCCCAATAACTCTCTAAAGATATTTTCAGGAAATCATCCTACTAAAATGCAGCCAGTTTTTTATTCATCCACAAAGTCACCTTATCTTTATGTAGATGAAAAGGAATCTAGAAAAGAGGGGTTTAAGCAACTGGCCAAAGTCCCTAAAGGTTGCTGGGCAGAGGTAAACTGTTCTGTAACCTTGACCCTGGGGAGGGGGTGGGATGGGGTGGATTACTTCACAGTCTAGTGTGTCCAATCCAAAATCCGTTGTTTTAAGAGCCACTGACATGTCTTCCCATTTCACAGTGTAAGCAGTTAAAAACCTAATAGGAAGCAAAAAAATGTGGAGCATAACTAATCTGAGATTTAAGACACCACATCTTACAATCACCTCGTGTGCTATATATAAGGAAGGTTGGTATCTGAAGATGCCTAGTCTCACTGGGGTGGGAAAGCCATCCCCAGCTCCCCAAGCCTGTAAGTATTTTCCCAGCTGATTTAGGCGCTGTTTCTCATTTAAACCATGAACACGACAACCTTTTTCTGTTTGGAGTAAGAGCATTTCCGTAAACCTGAGCCAGGAATAGCACCGGGTGGCTGGTCTGAGCTTTTGCACATCACAGCTCTGTGTTTCTCCTACCCACTGGGCTGCTCCATGACCGAGACTGGTGGAAACCGAAGTAGCGCTGACATCAGTGAACGCGTTGCATTGAAGTTGTCTTTATTTTGTTCTCTGTGAACAAAACTTAAGACCTGTTTTAGTTAAGGCATTATAAAACACTGCTGCTGATGGAGGGAAAACACTGACACCAAACAGGGCAACATGAGTGACGTACTACACAGCAAATTTATGAAGATTTACATTTTGGCGAGTGCCTTTCCTAGAAGCTCTGGGGGAAGGATGCGGTGACATATGGTCAGCTATAGAAAAGTGAACTGTGGCAGATCTTACTTTCATGTTTGTGGAAACAAATAGCAGGCCATGGTGGCACAAAATATTCCTCCATACAGCCTATAGCCCCCCCATGTAACCTGCTAAATCCAGAGAGTATTTTTTTCTCACTTATCTTTAATGTAGCAAATATGTGAAACGTCTGGACCAATGCTTTAGAGAAAGCTGGATTCACTCTGTTTTGAGCAGGTAATTTTCACTGATTACCTTTCTTCACCATTTTGTCCATGTTTGCGGATAAGTCCTAAGGTCTCCTCAAAAGCCTAGCGTATTTTGCTTGGGGACTAACAAGACCACTGTCCCTCTCTGCTGGTAGGAGTAAACAGGAGCTGCCTGGGCCCCTTTTTCTGTCTGTCTCACCAGCGATTTCTAAGTTTCGGCTAGACAGTTGTTGGATTTTACATTTAAACCATCATCTTTCAGATCCATTTATGGATATTTTAGAAAAACACTAACATTTCAAAGAGTTTTAAACATCACCAGCTACTTTTACAAGGTTGTACATGCATTTAGAGAAGACAGCATCCAAAAGATAGTCCAGTATTACTATGCGATTGATCGTATGAAAAACTTGGTGGTTTCTCTAGAAAAGTAAATGAGGTAAGACTATATCACAAAGTACATTTGTTCTTCCATGTTAATCATTTTAAAAATACTTAGCCATCATGGAATCTATCTGCCTTCCCCAAACTTGAAGCTGCACCTTCTAATTGAGTCTCTTTGAGGTCTTGGCTTACTAAGAAGTAGTGTATTACATTCCCTGCCTTAAAGCTGCAGTAGTCTAGGATGTGGCCCTTAATATCCAGAGATGACCTTGCACTGCTCCCCAGATTTCAGTAAAATTTTCTCTTTTTCTCTGCATGTTGAATTTTACAACAGGTTCTCGGCAGAGTTGACCTAAGGTATGATGAGATGGAAATGTTAGAAAGACAGGACGTGAAGCTCCTAGTCCATGTTGCTCAGGAGGGTAAAAAATAACAACAAAGAGACAACAACAACAAAAATGGTGGCTTAAACCTTATGGGTTTTTAATTCTTAAAAAAAAAATAAATACCCTGGAAGCCAAAACAGTTCTTTACTGAAGAGATTGTGGCATTTGTGAGACCTGAGCAAAGGTTACGAGATACAAGATAATTGGATAATTGGGTTCTTTCCAGGGGTACCCAAGGCTTGATTCTGTACATTAAGGTATTAAGATAAAAGGAAAACTAGGTCCCTACACCATATAATGAAATTTTTCTTCATGGAAGGGTCAGACAACTGATGGATAAAGATGCCAGGATCTTTTCCCTAGCATATCACATTCTTTTTTTGTTTTCTAAGGCAGTTTTAAAAAATAGTGCCCAACTAGTTATTTCATAGAATTATTTTGCCCGTCCTCCCTCCACCTGGCTCTCTGCAAACTGTTGAGCAACTTTTTTTGGTGTGTTTGCTTGCTTGTTAGGTTTTGGTTTTGGTACCAGAGCCAATGCAAGGAGAAATGTCTTATGGGCCGCTTTTAAGTCGTCCCAGGTAGAAGGAGGGGGCATGCATATATTTTTTAATTTAAATGACTACTATATTGAATGGAAGAATGACAGTGAGAAATATTTAGCAGATACACTTTTAGATGCCAAAAGTTAATTTCTGTACACTTTTGAGAAGTAATAATATGAAGGCAGCTTTCTAATCTCTCATCCTTTATTTAGTGCTGTAGGAATATTAAAGTGTGTCTCATTTTACTGTTGAAACAACCTCAGAGGTAGGTGTTATCCCCATTTTACAGATGAGGAAACTGAGACTCTTAGAGGGCAATGCTTGCCCACTGTCTGACAGTGCATAAGCTGCAGCGTGAGCTGTGCAACTTGGACAACACCGGCACGTGGGAGGCTCTAGGCTGGGCCCGTTGCCAGATTCCTTTGACTGCCTTGCTCGGGTCCCTGGTGGTGCTAGGAGCCCCCAGCCTAGAACGGCACAAGACCCAGGTGCCACGGACACACACCTGCACGCCGAGAAGGGCCGCTTCTAAGATCTATGGTGTTTATCCCAAGCTTTTGCCCACTGATCCCCATGCTTTGTGCAAGTTGAATGGCTGCCTTTGAAAATTGGAACGCCAATGCCCTGCATTGGCCACCCGGGCTTAACGGGGTGCTATGAGTGTAAATTCAGGCCCAAGGAGGAATCCTGGGCTCACTGATATGTTCTTCTTGCAAGTAACCCAGAATCTATCCTTTTTAACTTAGGGAGATTTAAATTGATGTGTACCCACTATATATTATTGTCCCTTAGGCAGAGTTCCTTGGCTTAACTAACTAGTTCAGTTGTGCTTGGCAAACATTTATTGACTAAACGAGCAAACATCTAAAAGCATGATTCAATAGAATAAGCCTTTAAATGACGCTTGGTCAAATTTTGTATGAAACAGTTCGTCCCTTCTTATACAACAACTCTGGCAAAATAGTAGGTTTGTACTGTGCAGAGTGCGAATGTAGATGTACTACTTTATACTCATGCTCATAAATACTAAGATGACACAGTGTCCAGTATTTAATTGTTCTCCTTTAAAAATATTAACTATTACTGCTTTTTTTCCCCTGCCTCTGTTGGCACACAGAGGTCTGCATTTGTCTTCACACTGGATAATATACCAGAGGCCACTAGATCCTAAAGAGCAGAACTCTAGTGCTTTAAAGAGGGAGCCAGACAGAAACCCAAGGAAATTAGAAGCCCAGGGGATTCTCGTACAGTGGATGTTTGTTCCAGTTTGATCCCAATCGAAGGGAGGACCCTGGCATCTCAGTGGGCTGCAAATGAAGGGGGGCATTTTGATGACGGGCTACTGCATGTGTTGAGGGAACAGTGTAGACGTAAACTGTGTCTCAAATCATTACAGAATGCCCAGGCTTTATTTTTACATTTCTTATATTCAAGGGAGTAGGGCACGTTGCTTCAAGATTTACGCCATGGACTTATGCTCTATTACTGTGAGCTTGGGAAAACCAAAGCTCAGGCAGTTGGGGCTGCCGTGCAGAGGGCCATTTTTCTTGTGTCCTATACAAGCTCTCAGCTCGGCTCCAAAGCCTGCCAGCTTTTGCTGTAACAAATGCTGCCAGGCTCCCCTGTCTGTGTCGATTGCCAGGGAGTAGTTTGCTTTCTCTGGAACGCCCACTGCCACCTGAAATGTCGCCTGGCCCACCAACCTGGCGGCTCTCTCCTGGTGAGCACTGCCTGCTCACTCTTGTCACAAACACCGAGACACATGGGGCGAGGGCGAAATGGAAGGATGGAAGCAGGCTGGGCAAACACACACCACAGATGAGCCAGACAAACACTTTAATTTTTTTTCTTTTTTTTTTTTTAGGCATAATTTAGTCTTTTTACCTAAAGCACTTTCTTCCTTCCGTCTCTGGCAATCAAGGATTACAGAAAACTCAGCACCAAAGGAGGAAAGGGAACCCTTTCCCCCTTTGTTCCCCATGCCGTCCCTCCTGCTGCAGCCTGAATACCTTTGGATTATCACAAAACAAGGCTCACACACTAGTGCACATTCATTCTTGCTCATGTGTTCTTGCTCCCACACATAACGCCCACTCATGAAGGAAAACCCAAGTCCACCAAAGCGGATGGGGAAAAAAAGACTCGAGGACATCTCCTTCCCCATCTGGCTTTGCGACCACTCTCCCTGCCTCAAGAGGTCATGACTTGCATTCTTCCCAGCAAAGGCTCACCCAGCCCAGGCACTGTCCCACTAACAGAATTATATGGAGAGTCAACCAGTTTCCCAAGGTTTCCTTTGGAAGGCAAGGTGTCCCTGAATCAGTCACTCTGTCTGTGTTTGCTGTCGATGTTGCCGTAGGCCGAGCCCTTGTCAATTTCCGTCACGCCAATCATCCATCGAACTCCCATGGAAGCTGCAGAAGCAGGAGGAAGAGAAGGTTAGGAGGAACCTCTATAGACTCCAGGCTGATTTGCCCCAAGAGAACCGCGAGAAGGCGGCCATCTGCAAATCTCAAACATCAACTGAGAGCTGGCGGATTTTTTGGTGCCAACTCCTAATCCCAGCTTTACGGTAAACTTTGAACATGGACGTCAGGGGTCTTACTAGGCTAACTGACATGAACATTAACAGAGCAGGGCAGGTCTGCTGGGAGTTTTTAATCCCTTGACACTGGGAGGTGAACAGAATTTGGTAAGGTGCATACAGGGGCTTACTATCCTCCACTTCCTATCCCCAAAGCAAAGAAGATTCTTTGGTGGATGCAGGGAAGGAACTTATAGGGTACCTTTCGGTGCAGCCTAAAAAAGAACACACCAGGAGCTTAGAAGTGCAAGAGCTCAAATGTCTATTTAGTACCTGTGTGCTCCAGCATTGCTTTTGGTTCAAATATTGGAGCAGTGAACACTACTTCACTGAAAGTCTTTTCTCCAGCAGCAGGATTTGGCCCACAAGAGAGGAAGCTTCAGACTGGCATGAGAGCCCAATTTTAACACTTGGAAACAGAGCCTAAAACCCAGGGCTTGCAGTTTAAGCTACTCCCTCTGGAGAGGACAGACTTGGGGAGCTCCTTGGTTGTGGGGACTATGTCTTAATTGTCTTTTTTTTTTTTTAAAGATTTATTTTATTTATTTATTTACTTTATCCATTGTAATCCCCCCTTTCCCGTTTGCTGTTTTGTGTCCATTCACTGGGCAATTCTCTGTGTCTTTCCTGCCCTCTCTTCTCATCCTTCTCTTGTCTTCACCGGGATTTGATTCTGGGGACCTCCAATGTCCCCAGACCTGCGCCACCTCAGTTCCTGGTTTTTCGGTGCACCTCGTCTTGGCTCTCCCTTGTGTCTCTCTTCTGTTATGTCATCACCTTGCTGCATGGCTTCCAGGGCCTGGTGGCCCACAAGCCTTCTATATCTTTCTTTATTTTACCGGGAGGTCCTGGGGATCGAACCCAGGTCCGTCCCATATGGCAGATGGACGCCCAACTATTTGAGCCACATTTGTCCCCCTTAATTGTCTTGATGTGCCCAACAAAGCACACAATGCCTGGCAAATAGTCAGATGATAATCAATGTTTATGAATGGAAAGATCGATAAACGAATGAAATCTCCCAAATCCCGATGCATATACTTACAGAACATTAGCGTTGTGGTCTGTAAACCGTTACTCCAACATAAGGTGGAGCAGAATGGGATGGGGAGCCCAGCCCAGCCAGTACAAGGCACGTGTATCTGAGGTCATTTAAAAATGGACAGACTGCTGCTTGGGACCAACTCTAACGAGGTTCTGTCCCCTCCCTTCTTCATCCGTAAGGAGCTTTAGGTTTCCTCACAGAGAGCACCGGTCTCTGTTTGCCTTCCTGCCAAGGGTTACCAGGGAAGGACTTTCCCCTGGACGCCAGGCTGGTTAAAGCAGAAGGACCGAGTCATCCCCCGCCCACCCTGCCTCATCCCAGGACCCATCTTTGGGGAGTGAAGTTCCTGGATGGAAGTGTTTTCTCTTCTCCAACCTGCTTCCCATGTACGAGGTCCCAGGTTCATTTCCTGGTACCTCCTAAGGAAAAAAAAAAAAAAAGTACTGGTTGTTTCAATATTTTAAGTTGTTAACATTAAAAGATTTTTAAAATGTATTTTAAAACGCAGGGTCTATTTTCGGGACAACCATATAAATTAGAGTTGGTTGGCTTGATTCAAAAGAATGAGGTAGGTTCATGTGTTACGACGTGTTTAGGTGAAAAAGTGAAAAATGTAAGTTCGGGGAACTCTGATTATGTGAATTTAGATACAGCCATGTGTTTGAGATGGAGGAACCTGCCCCAAGCTGACATTGACGGTTATCTCTGGGGAGCAGGCTCAAAAGGGGAATTTTGTCCTAAGACACTTGAAATATTTTTCACCTTTATATTGTTCGAGTCCTCTACAAAGAGCTTATATCATTTTTATGTTTTGCAAAAACAATAAAGTATGTCCATTTTAAAATAAGCACACATATAAGTGCATAACTTGGTCTTTCTGCTCGGTTCTGGGAACAATAAGTGTAGACTCATCTCACACTTTCCAAAGTCTCAGGGGAGGCTGCCTTCCTCTCCCAGGGAAACCCCCCCTACAAATGTCCTGCCGGCTCCTGACAACACTGGGCTCCCCATTTGCTGGGCAGGAAGCAGGTGCAATGACACCTGGCTACCCCACTTGAGAAATGGGTGGAAATGTGCAGAGCACCTTGTGTGCTATAAAGATTTAGCAGTAGTCTGAAATTACCAGCCAAATAAAGCCGGTGTGAATTAATGAAGAAATTAATTTACTGAGCATCTCCATTCAGTTTCTGTCTGTATGCCAACAAAGGGGACATGTGCAAAGCTTTTCAAAGAGCCCTGCACCTGCTGTGAATGTAAAAGAGTCATTTATTAGTTCCTGTTTGGACTTTATGAAATGGATTGTTTTCCTAGCAGGGGGCCGAATCTGCCTCAGGATGAGGAGGAAGTGATGGTAATGAGGGGGGCTGCCCCATGAGTCCGGGAAGTAGGAGACCACCGCCCCGGATGGACTGAAGTAGCAGTTATGCGGCCTTTTCGAAAGGAGCAGGAGGGAGCTGGAGCACTGGCCAGGAGGGTGGGTGGGCTGGACCGTGAAATCCTTGCAGCCCTGTGATTCTGAGTGTAACTGAACATGCATCCTGCGGTCCGTTTCTCCCTGCATATTTACAGACCATGACCCTTCCTGTCCCCGTGTCAGCTGCTCCTCA